>CACVCL010017595.1:67500-156234 GCA_902729485.2 Mus minutoides | reverse complement strand
TTTTTGGTGGCTGATTATGGGAAGGATCCCTGGCAGCCTCAGTCACTGGTTGGTCCATCCTTTTGATTCAGCTTCACACATGATCTCTGTAACTCCTTCAATGTGTGCTTTGTTCTTAATTCTAGGAAGGGGCGAAGAGACCACATTTTGAACTTCATTCTTCTTGAGTTTCATGTGTTTAGTAAATTGTATCTTGGGTTAAGACTCACTTCTAATGACATATCATCATGCCCATAGATTAAAGTATCTCTCAACCTTCATCAGAGAAAATGCTACTTACAAGAGATGGCGATTGACACCGAGAGGCTGAGGTGCACAGAATGAGAGACTCGCAGAATGCCCAGCCCTATATGAGACATCTACACAATACTCCTTCCTCCAAAGGCTTGGGGATCACTTCAAGGAGGGTGGAGGTGCAAAGACCGTAAGAACTACCTAGGAACTCACAGTGGTGTGACAACATTACAAGACCTGTGTAAACCTCAACAAAACAAGCCCCGGCAGGCAGAAGGCATTCAGGCATGACGCTTCACCTGTGACCTTGGAGAATCTCACAATATTTAGATGCAGGAAGAAGATGGGTCAGTTTTCTTCAAAAATGTACCCCCTGATATATCACTGTGCTCCAGAGGAAAGCCATGTGTTAAAAAAAATGGGGGGGGGGCACAAATTGGCCTTGATGCAGAGAAAAAAAGACACCAGTTTAATGGAAGGGAAGGCTCGGGTGAGTTTGGGAAGAATTGGGGGCGGGAGAGTAGGGAGTATAATGAAAATACATGTGAAATTCTCAAAGAACCAACTTTAAAAAGAACCTCTTATTTATCACATGTCAGATAGTCATAAACAATTGATTCGTTGGGTTAAAAGGTTTAACACGTGGATGACAGCTTCACCCTCTGTGGTTTGCTTGCTTAGGTGTTTGCTGTTGATTGGTTTGTTTGTTGTTTGTTTGTTTATAGTTTAATGTATTTTAAAAGCAAACTAACAGGAACAGCACAGAACAAACAACATTAAAAGCATGTGCTTGCATGCAGGACAACTCAGAAAAGTATAGTGAACGGATGGAATCTACTGTATGATAAATTGCTACAAATACCATTTAATTGCCGCCAATAAAAAAATTTACTTATTTAAAAAAAAGAAACCCAACTGCTGACATTGTCCTGAAATTTTTAACAGGTTTGTTTATAATTGTTATAAAGCTGAAACTGCTGAAATGTGTCACTGAAACATTTTGCTTGTATTAATGCTTTACATCTTGCATTTATATTTTTAAAATTTACACACAAGTGAACGTGGAGAAACTGCCAATATCTGATTCTGTCCCCTATGTTTCCACTCACAATCATACTTACGTCCCTTTGACCCCATGGAAAAATATCTAATATTCAGAACTACTGATAACAGGAAGAAGAGGAAAAAAATATTTTTTGAAAATGAGATGTTTCTCCTCATAGTGCACTCTTAAGCACGTTCTCCGAGTATGCAGCGTGCTAGCTGGATATCTTTTGGCATAATTGTTACACTTTTGACATGGATAGCACACAGGTTGGTATCTTCAAAAAGGCCAACCAGATAGGCCTCACTTGCCTCCTGCAAAGCACCTATAGCTGCACTCTGGAAGAACAGATCTGTTTTGATGTCCTGACTCGCACCAGACATTGAAAGGGGAGTTTACGAGTCAGAAGTTCAGTGGACCTCTGATAGCGGCTGATTTACAGAGTACCACAGTACCAGGCCTGAAACAATGAGGTTTCTTCACTCCTCCAGTAGAGGGCGCACTCATTTTTTGTTTTGTTTTGTTTTTGTTTTTCAAGGCAGGGTTTCTCTGTATAGCCCTGGCTGTCCTGGAACTCACTTTGTAGACCAGGCTGGCCTTGAACTCAGAAATCCGCCTGCCTCTGCCTCCCGAGTGCTGGGATTAAAGGCGTGCACCACCACTCCTGGCTCTAGGGCGCACTCTTGTGAGAGGTTTTTGTAGCCAGTTGTTTTCCTTGGTGCTTTACCACTGGTGGATTTGCAGGCAGTCTGCTTTGTACAGCCATGGTATGAGCACCTCCTTACTTACCCACCCCACACCCACACCCCACACCCCACACCCCACACCCCACACCCCACACCCCACACCCCACACTGCCCCTTCTCCTTCGGCTGGAGCTTAGCCAACTGAGAGGTAGCACTGGCATTAGAGAGCCGCAGCAGTGCAGCTAAGGCTGCGAACACCTGATTATGGTTTCTTAAGACAAGACCTTTCTATGATCTTGCTGTCTGGCCTTAGTGTTGAGATATTTATAGAACATTTCATCCTAAAGCAAAAGAATATACCTTCTCAGCACCTCATAATTACCTTCATCAAAATTGACCACATAATTGGTCACAAAACAGGCCTCAACAGATACAAGAAGATAGAAATAATCCCATGCACCCTATCAGATCACCACCGACTAAGGCTGGTCTTAAATACCAACAAAAACAACGAAAAGCACATACACATGGAAGCTGAATAATGCTCTACTCAATGATAACTTGGTCAAGGAAGAAATAAAGAAAGAAATTAAAGACTTTTTAGAATTTAATGAAAACAAAGCCACATCATACTAAAACGTATGGGACATAATGAAAGCAGTGCTAAGAGAAAAACTCATAGCTCTGAGTGCCTCCAAAAAGAAACTGGAGAGAGCTTACACTGGCAGCCTGACAGCACACCTGAAAGCTCTAGAACAAAAAGGAGCTAGAAGGCAGGAAACAAGAGGAGTAGAAGGCAGGAAATAATCAAACCAAATAGAAATAAAAAGAACTATACAAAGAATTGAAAAAACCAGGAGCTAGTTCTTTGAGAAAATCAACAAGATAAATAAACCCTTAGCCAGACTAACCAGAAGGCACAGAGACAGTATCCAAATTAATAAAATCAGAAATGAAAAGGGAGACATAACAATGAAATATATCTTAAAATAATTATTGTTTGTTGAATATCAACAGTGGAAAATATTAAAATCATGTTCTACAAACATCAAAAAAAAAAAAAATGGGTTCTCTCCTTGCACCATGTGAGTTCCAAAGATCTAACTCACATCCTCAGACTTGAGGCAAATGCCTTTATCCACTGAGCCATCTTGCAGGCCTGTCATCTTCTACAAGGATTCTTTAAAGTGGACTTTAAAGTGGACTTGCTGAGTAAAGATTCTTAGTAAGGCTGAAATGTTGGAGGCAGTGTGTCTCATCTCATTTTATGCGAGCCCTTTTTTTTTTTTTTTTTTTTTTGAGTTGGTAAAAATTTCCTAAGCAAGAATCAAAATATAACTCTAATGGCGCTGTGGAAGAGACAGCAGACCAGGGATTAGGAAACCCTGGGTGAAGACCCTGTTCTTCCAGCTACCCAAACCCCCAATGCTTTTCTGGGCATTTGGCTCTTGTTTCGTGGAGCATATGAATAATTGAGAAAGTCATCTTTTAATTAAAACATTTGCTCACCTGTGGGGGTAAGAAAAAAAAAAAGAAATCACTGTAGAGCAGGCAGGCCTCAGACTTTCACCTGTCTCCCAAGAGCTTGCAAGCATGCCCACAACATCTAATTCTACACCTTATCATCTATGCCAATTAGCAGTGCTTAATCACTACCTTCTCATCATAAAATTAGGCTTCCAGGTATGTATAATTAATAGGAAGTGTGTGCATGTGTGCCAGTGTATTCGTGTATGTGTGTGTGTGTGTGTGTGTGTGTGTGTGTGTGAGTGTGTGGACTTTTCTACTGCTTTCTACTGCTACAATAAAAAGTATTCTGACCAAAATCAACTCGGGGAGAAAAGAGTTTATTTGACTTACAATTCCATGTCACTGTCCAACACTGAGGCAAGCCAGGGCAGAAAACTGGAGACAGGAACTGAGGTGGAGTCTCTGGAGGAACTCTGTTTACAGGCCTGCTCAGCCTACTACAACGCATGGCCACCTGCCCAAGTGTAGTGTTGGCCCTCTCCAGTCAATCCTTAAACAAGAGAATGCTCTCCACACTTGCCTACAGGCCAATGGGGGCATTTTCTAATTGAGGTTTCTGCTTCTCAGGTGACCCTAGCTTATGTCAGGTTGAAGAAAAAAAAATGTATTGACCAACAAAACAGCACTCCTTTAAATTATTCAAAGACTCATTATAATACTTCTGTGGGCTTAAAAGAGTAGAGTTACAAATATAGAAAATAGTGTTTGTGTCTTAGTCAGGGTTTATATCCCTGCACAAAACATCATGACCAAGAAGCAAGCTAGGGAGGAAAGGGTTTATTCAGTTTATACTTCCACACTGCTGTTCATCACCAAAGGAAGCCAAGACAGGAACTCACACAAGGTAGAAACCTGGAGGCAGGAGCTGATGCAGAAGCCATGGAGGGATGTTACTTACTGGCTTGCTTCCCCTGGAAGCTTACTTTTTTATAGAACCTAAGACGACCAGCCCAGGGATGGCATCCCCCACAAGGGGCCCTCCCACCTCTGATCACTAATTGAGAAAATGCCTTAAAGCTGGATCTCATGGAGGCATTTCCTCAAGGGAGGCTCCTTTCTCTATGTTAACTCCAGCTTGTGTCAAGTTGACACACAAAACCAGCCAGTACAGTTTGTGTGCTTAATGGTGAAAACTATGCCTAAGGGGTTAAACCAAATTTATTCCAGCCCACAAGGCCTTATGAGTTCCTGGCTTTGCCCCCCACCCCCCTTTTGCACTGTCATTTCTTTCTATGTTCTCTCTTATGCCCTCTCCAGCCACCCAAACCTTTCATCCTTTCCTAGAAACCCCCAGAAATGCTCTGCACAGGGCCCCACATGGAAGCATTCTGAGCTGGCTCAGTCATTGCAAATTCCTCACCTGCCTCAAATCTTCTCAGTGAAGGGTTCTCTGGCTACCCACTTAAGTATCCGCACACCATCCCAGCATGTCCCATTCCCCCATCCAATGCCTCTTGTCCCCTGTAGCACTAACGTCACTATCACATCACCCTGGAAAGCCACACAGCCCTCGCTTGTTACATTTATATAACTTACTATGTTAACTATCCAGGGGATACAGATCGCTGCCTCTACCCTCAGCCAGAAGCTTCTACCGTTTACTGGTGCTAAGGCTGTCATTGATGTTCTGAAGTAAATGATCTCCAAGGCACAAGCAATGATGGACAGGAGGGAGGCAGAACCAGTCGAGTTTCCCACTCATCTACTCATTTCTCAGTCACTCTTGTACGGCCTTGGCTGATCAACTTTTTCACCAGCATAAAAATGTTTTTTAAAAATCCAAAAACTAAAAAAAAAAAGAAGTCATTTTTAAGTTTCTGTGCCCAGAACATTTAGGTGTGGTGGTTTGAATAAAAAACAGTCCCCATAGGCTCATATACTTGAATACTTGGTGACCAGGGAGTGGCACTATTTGAGAAAGACTAGGAAGTGTAGCCTTGATGGAGGAAGTGACAGTGGTGGGCTTTGAAGTCTCAAAAGTCCATGCCTGGCCCAGCCTATCTCTGTGTCTCTCTCTGTGTCTGGAAATCTCTGTCTCCAAGTCTGTGTGTGTGTGTGTGTGTGTGTGTGTGTACATGTTTGTCTGTCTGTCTGTTTGTCTGTCTGTCTATCTCTGTCTGTATGTCTCTGTGTGTCTTTCTGTCTCTCTGTGTCTCTGTCTCTCTGTGTGTCTTTTTGTCTGTCTGTCTGTCTGTCTCTTTGTCTGTCTCTCTGTCTCTCTCTGTCTCTCCCTCTCAGCCTTTGAATCAGGATGTAGCTTTTAGCTACCTCTCCACCACCACACCTCCATATCTCCATGTTCCCCACCATGATGACACTGTAAGTAACCTCTGAAACTGTAAGCAAGCCCCCAATTAAATCATTTCCTTTCTAAGGGTCACTTTGGTCATGGTGTCTTTTCACAGCAGCAGAGCAATGGATAAATAAGGACATTAGGTACCATTCAAAGCGCAACACAGCCAGGAGTAGTGATATACACCAGTAACTCTAGTATTTGGAGGCTAAAGCAGGAGAATCCCAGGGAGTTCACAGCTAGCCTAGACTATACAGTGAGATCCTGTCTCCAAAATAAATAAATAAATAAATAAATAACAACATAGGGTATTCACTTTGTGAAGATTGGAATCTATCAATAATCTGTTTGTTAAGGGGATGTTTAACCAAATATTATAGCTGAGAATGTGTATGTGCAGGGATGGGAGCAAAACCCAGACTGGTCAGCCACTAAGGTTATGAGCCTTGGGAACTGGTACTGCCTAAGAATAAATCACTTCAGGTCTCAGCAGCTACAATGACTTATGTGAGCCCCACAGTTCCAAATCCATTTCTGCCATTCTGTAGATTTATATGTTTTTAATAATTTATTTTAAATACTTCTCCTGGGCACCCAGACAATACATAGTCACCCTATTCTGTAAAAATATTTTTTAATAGACAAAAAAAAGAAGAAAGTAACTGTCTTAGGATGCTGGCTAGACAGTCACACATGCCTGCCATGTCTGAGAAGAAGCAAACAGGAAGTGCCTAATGTTGCATGTGCTTCCTGCCTGGAATAACACACACACACACACACACACACACACACACACACACACACACAAATGCACATATTCACATACATTGCTCTCACATACAATCTTCCTTCCACCATGACATCCTTCAGAGAAGAAAGTGTCTTGCAAGTCTCTGAATTCCCTCAACATGCTACAGAGTAGACTCTGACTCCATATTTATGACATGAAGTGAGCCCTTCATGGAATAGAAGAGATAGAACAAACACAGAAGGCCTGAGGAGCCCGCTCTCAGGAATGTGTGGAGGTTCACATTCTCCTACCTGCTGAGCACCAACTCTCCAGTGGAGGGTCAGGACTACATCATCCTCACCCCTTCCTCCTTCCCGAAAAGGGCTTTCTTCTACAAATTTTACCAAAATACATTGTGTACATAAATGAAATTCTAAATAAATAAATAAATAAATAAATAACATATTTTCTTTTTATACTTAAAACTTTATTGTAATGCATTATGTAGCAAAATTAACCAGACATAGAATCTAGCCATTTCAATGAACTTCGATACAGTTAGATGAGCCATTCTGAAGCTGTAAATATCACTCTTTTACTATCAAAATATTGACTTTAGGTTACAAATTTTATAAACTTAGTCACCAAGTCATAACCACTTACAGCAAGGAACTTTACAGTAATCTTAGATTTGTACAAATAAAATAACTTGGAGAAATAAAATAGCCACTGAAGGTGCACACTCGCATGCTCATGAGTGTGAGTGTGTGTGTGTGTGTGAGAGAGAGAGAGAGAGAGAGAGAGAGAGAGAGAGAGATACATTTGTCCTGGCCTACAGAATGGACAGCACCAAGCGAGAACCCTGGTGTAAATATGGACATTGGTTGACAATGGGACACTGCTGTAGATTGTACTGGATATTCTACTGGGGGCGGGATGCTGCTAACTGGTGAGGCTGTGCGTGTGTGGGTACATGGGAAAATCCCTACACCGTCCTCTCAATTTTACTGTGATCTAAAACTGATGAATGTATCCTGAGTTGGAATTTGCCTCTTGGGATTCTACAGTCATTAGGGAAATATTTACTCATTAACTCGTGTGTTTAAATAGAACACGCTAAGTCAGTATGGCTGGCAAAGATTATTCCCTTGGCTGCATACAAAGCTGCTGAGAGAAAGAGACAAATATCTGAGAATCTACTCTAAGACAGGGTGTGGCTGATTGAGAAGCAGGGATAGTAGGAGCTTGTTTCTGTAAACAGCTAGGGTGATTAAACTGAACGTAGTCTGATCTGTGGGTGTCAACATACACGGTTCAGATTTATTTAATTATTGATGTCGGGTTAAGCATTGGTGTTTTTCACTCTCTCTTCTTTCTTATGATTGCATAAGTCCTTGGGACTCTTCGCTACAAGGCTTTCTGGCATCACGCAATCTACTCAATCAGGAAAACGTTCTTTAGAACTAAAAGCACATGGGTGCAGTGTAGTCTTTTAATAACCTTCATCCCTCTGAAAAAGAAAGAAAGAGGGCCTGGGGGAACACCCTTGTCTTGTCAGTAAGGCACACACCATGCCTGTATGAGGATCTGAATTGGGCTTCCCAGCGCCAGTGAAAAACACAGGCCACAACAGCATGTGTCTTTGATCCCAGTATGGGTGAGACAGAGAAGGGGGGCGGGGGAGACTCCAGAAACGTACTGGTCCATCAATCACTAAGCTCCAGGTTTTGTGAGAGATTGTCTCAAAACTCAAGATGGAGAGTCACCTAGAGTTGACCTCTAGCCTACATAACACATGGGCGATAGGGTAGGATGAAACGAAGGAGATTGAGAGAAAAGTCAGCAAGTAGCATGTTCATCCCAGACATTACAAGGGCACTCTACGTGTGGGTTGTGTGTCGTTTTAAAAAGTCCGGGAACACATGAGAAGACTTCTGTGGTGACTTCTCTACCCAGAGATGGATAAAATTGCAGCGTAGATGGATTTAATGAGGACATTAGAAACACCAGTCTCCTGTTCCAATCGTCCCTTTAATTTGAAACACAGCTTTTCAAAGTGATGTCCCCAGAGCATCACCACACTAACCTGGGAACTCATTAGAAATGCAGATTGCCCAGCTGTCCCCAACCACTGAATCAGGAACTCCGGGACTGGAGCCCAACAATCTGGGTTTAAAAGATCCTCTGGGTAATTTTCGAACAAGCTGATGTTACAGCCCCGGACTTGGCACGTCCATTTCAAAACGGCCACACAGGAGAATTACCGGAAGAGTTCAAACGGCACAGCCGCCTGGGCCCTGCCCTCAGCAGCTCTGTGGAAAAGCCGGTGTTGCAGATGGTTCTGCACACAGCAATCCTTAAGGACTACCATTCCACATGTCCTCTAACTACTCATGAAAATAGGCCTTTGCAAGAAGGTGCCCACCCAGGGCAGAAGAAACGCTTAGGAAAGGAACCGCCTGATCCCCATGGGGAACCCAAGCTGCCAGCCCTCTTGGTTTTCCTCAGACATACTGAATTCTCTGTTCTTTGTTGTTGTTGTTGATGATGATGATGATGATGATGATGATGATGATGATGATGTTTACTGTTCTTATAAGGGCTCATAGAACCAATGTTGCCCTTGACCTCGTTTTCTAGCCAGGATGGCCTTGACCTCCAAGTATCCCCAGCCTCCACCTTCAAATGCCAAGATTTCAGCCATGTGTCAGCATACCTAATCCTAAATCCTGTGTTCTTCTCAGCACCTGGATGCTCCAGGTTGAACCCAGAGCCTAACTCCAATGTAGGTCACCTGAACTAGTGGAAGCAATAATCAAGTTTGCAGAAAACTATCAATTGAATCAGGATTCTTCTATTTGATGCTAATTGGCAGAAGCCACATGGGAAATGATTAATCTAAACACAATTATTATATCTGCTGCTAGGCTTAAGTTTCAGAACTAGTGGTTAAGGTCTTTCCTATGAGTGATTTGTAGACATGGCATCTAATTTGTATAAATAACAAACAGAGGCACAATTAAGATAGAAGGCATGTTGACTTCTGGTTTATCACACAAGCCTGGATTGGTCCTCCCCTGCTCTTGTTTTTTGAGTTATTTGTGTGTGTGTCTTTGTGTGTGTGTCTCTGTGTGTCTGTTTGTGTGTTTCTCTCTGTGTCTGTGTGTGTGTCTCTGTATATGTCTCTGTGTGTCTGTCTGTGTGTCTCTGTGTCTCTGTGTGTTTGTGTGTCTCTACATGTGTCTCTGTGTGTGTCTGTCTCTGTGTCTGCATATCTGTGTGTGTGTGTTTAAAATTTACTTATCTTTATGTTTATGAGTACTCTAGATGCATGCCAGAAGAGGGCATCAGATCACATCATAGATGGTTGTGGTTGCTGGGGATTGAACTCAGGACTTCTGGAAGAGCAGCCAATGTCCTTAACCTTCTCTCCAGCCCTTCTGCTCTCAGTTTTTGAGATGGGATAAGCCCTAGATGGTGGTGGGCTGCCCACAGATCATACACCATGAGCAGCTTTGCATCATTAGGTAATCATCATTAATCCACTTATGAATGCTTGCTGAATGAGCCAGTGAAAACATTGTGAAAAGGACCTCTGGAAGCAAGGCTGTCCGTTCTATCAGTAGCCCGAAAACCAACAGATCTCACCTTCCACCAGGTCAGGCGCTGTAACAAGAGTTTACACACAGAAAGCTGACTGCGAATCGCTTGTCTCATTTCACCTTGCTCTCGACAGATGTACAAAAATAAAAGATCTGAATATTTGAAAAGGAGGTTCTGACCTCTAAAAAAAGGGAGTCCTGAGTCTTTGATCACCTTCTCCAGGCCAATGCAATAACAATACAAAATGTCCTTCAAGAAACACTTTGTCGGCAGAACAGGAGTTTGTTTAGCACCTGGAAATTTCTTTGTGGAACAAAGGTGAGACATCCAAAATGGCACTCCGTTTTACACACAGTCAAAGCCACTGTAGATGCTTCCAGGATAACTAACTAGGGTTCTATTCTAGACATACATCACACACTCACACACACACACCCCAAAAACAAACAAACAAACAAGAAAAAATGCTGTAAATGTGTTTTAGTAAAATATCAAATAGCAAATATTTAAACCTTTATGCTCCCTGCAAAGTCACTGAACTGTGGCTTTGTGGCATAAGAGTAGGCTGTGTGCTACTGTGTACCTGCATTTCAAGTGTGGTTCCTCTTTTATTCCCTGTCAATCCTTGGCCTCAGACCTTGTCAGAGCCCTTAAATACCAACTTAATCCTTTTATTCATTCATTTATTCAACCAATTTTTGTCTGGCATCTGCAAGAAACTAAGCTGTGGGGTATGTCCTTGGGAATGTCTGACAGTGAAAATTTCCCCATGAGTTGTAGCAAAAGGAGAGAGATTGACTACATATGAAATAACCGATGGGTTAGAGAGATTGATTACATATGAAATAACCAATGGGTTAGAGAGATTGACTACATATGAAATAACCGATGGGTTAGAGAGATTGACTACATATGAAATAACCGATGGGTTAGAGAGATTGACTACATATTGAATAACCGATGGGTTAGAGAGATTGACTACATATGAAATAACCGATGGGTTACAGAGATTGACTACATATGAAATAACCGATGGGTTAGAGAGATTGACTACATATTGAATAACCGATGGGTTAGAGAGATTGACTACATATTGAATAACCGATGGGTTAGAATGTGGTTCTTTTAGAGTGGGGAAGCTGCTTTGCTTGAGGGGACATTGGGCGATATCTGGAGATGTTTCTGGTTGTCACACTTGTGGGGAAAATGTGTGAAGAATCTTGTAGGTAGATGCCGTGGAAAATCTGAGGGTCCTCCAAAGAAATGCATGTCGTACCTCAAACATTCCGGGTACTGAAGATTAGAAATCCTGAATCAAAGAAGCGATACAGGCTGTGAAGGAATGGAAAAACAAAAACAAGAAGCCAGGAGATCACGAGGTCAAGCCAAGTTCACGGCCTGGCTCAAGTCAAGCCGAGATCACGGCCTGGCTCAGGTCAAGCCGAGATCACGGCCTGGCTCTGGTCAAAGGCTTGATGGAGGTATCCCCCGGCCTGGCTCAGGTCAAAGGCTGGATGGAGGTATCCCCAGGAAGTGACATTCAGCTGGAGTTTATAAAATCCGGAAACGTGACCCAGAGATGTGAGCATGTAGCAGAGATTAGAATAGAATGTTTCTGGATCACATCTGGATCTACACAATAAAACTCTTCAGATCCTGCTGTTTTCCAAGCTTCTCTTGTCAGAACAAACCCGTGAGTTTTTAAAACAAAGAGACAGAGAAGTGCTGTGGAGCGACTTGTAAGGACGGAGGACAAAGAAACCAACAAAGGAAAAGAAGTCTAGTTTAGTAGAATTGAAGCACAAAAGCCTATTAGACCTGAGCTTTTATTAAATCAGAGATCTTTTTTTATTATGGATTCAATCTTGCTCCTTATTGATCTATTCAAAAAATCTATTTCTTCATGAGTCAGTCGTGTTAGATTTATGTATCTAAGAATTTGTCCACTCTATTTGGTTTATCCGATCGATTGGCGTATTTTTGTAGTAATTTCTTTTGATTTGACCTTTGCAATGATGTTTCTGTGGTATCAGTTGTGACCTTCCCTCTTTCAATTCTGATATTTGTCAAAAGAACTAAAGATGAACGAACAGCAGGAACTGACTAGTGGAACTGTACCAAACTAAAATACTTCTGACCACCGAAGAAAACAATTAAGAACTTATAGAATAGGAAAAAATTCTTGCCAGCTTTCCATACAACATAGTTTTACTAACCAGGATATTTTTTTAAACCTCAAAAGAATGGCTTCCAGAACCAAATACTTCAATCAATAAATGGACAAATAAACTGAATAGACAGGAATCAAAAGAAACAGCAATGAATGGCTAGCAAGTATTTAAAAAGAAGAAAGTTCAAAATCGTTATCCATCACAGAGGTGCAGAGAACAGTTACCATCAAGGTGGTATCCCCCCCCACCCCCCCAACCCCACCCTCACCCCCTTCAGAGCCTAAGAAGTACTAAACAAACACTGGGAAGTACTGAACAAACACTGGTAAGTACTAAACAAACACTGGTAAGTATTAAACACTGGGAAGTACTAAACACTGGGAAGTACTTCTGGAAGAGACAGAGGAAAGTCCCTGTACTGTTAGTGAAGATGGAAGTTGTTCAGCCACCGTGGAAATCGATGTGGAGGTCCTTTAAGAGCTGAAGATATAAGTACCACATGACCCAGCTGTCACACTCCTGAGTGTTTCCTAAATGAGTCCGTGTCAGCCTGCATTAGAGACAGCTGCCCACCAATGTTTCTCATGGCTCTAGACCCAGTAGCTGAGTTATCGCTATGTGCCCATGGTTGACATAAACAGATAAACATCAACAGTGTGGTATAGATTCACAATGGAGCCTTCTCTCACCATAAAGAAGAGGCAGATCATGGCATGTTCCGGAAAGTAGATGAAATGGGAGATGATCCTGTAAAGTGAGTAAACCGGCCTAGAGGGGGCTCAGGGAGGGGGAAGTGGGAGAGGGGGAATAGATGACATGAAAGCAAACAGTTGCCTACTGGGGCCATTGGAGTCAGGGGGCCAGGGGAGAGGAAAGATAAGAACAGGGCACATGATCCAACAACACTATGAAAATGTGCAGTGAAAATGAACATTTTCTGCTCAGAGGCCAACATCTTCACTAGAACTCTCTATTTCTTGGGTGGCAATGCATTATGAAAATACTTATTTTGCTGGACCTCACAGCCAGAGTTAAAAATACACCTCGAGGTCACCTAAGGCTTAAGATTGCTGCCCTACTGTGCGCTCAGCCTGTTTGTTTAACCTGCCTTTAAGAGAATAATGTAACGCCGGGTGTAGTGGCGCACGCCTTTAATCCTAGCACTCAGGAGGCAGAGGCAGGTGGATTTCTGAGTCCGAGGCCAGCCTGGTCTACAATGTGAGTTCCAGGACAGCCAGGGCTATACAGAGAAACCCTGTCTCGAGAAAAAAAAGAAAGAAAGAAAGAAAGAAAGAAAGAAAGAAAGAAAGAAAGAAAGAAAGAAAGAAAGAAAGAAAGGAAGGAAGGAAAAGAAAAACAAGAAAAAGAAAAGAAAAAAAAGAGAATAATGTAACAACCCAACGTACTTGCTTTGGATCTCCCACATTATCAGATTTTACAGCCTGAACTAATATACAGATAGCTATAATCTTAAATATGTACTCTTCCATGCCCCAGACCCAAGAGTAATGCATGGGTGTTTGCATGTGTGTTAAGATAACCATTTGCTGGTTGAAAGTACCCTTATAAAAGGAATGTCCACTACCAATGTGTGAAGGCATCATATGAACTTTGCTTGATAAACAATGATGTTTGTGGTACTGTTGTCTCTTTCAGTTGGGGTCGGCAACTTAATCCTCTGTAAAACTCTTTAGGGATTTATGTAAAGCATCCCTGGTCCCTTCCCCCCATGTGATGCCTTTTGGCTGTTCAATCAAAGAGAGAGCTCTTTCTTAGGGACACTCAGACATACAGACACAGGGACAGGAACAGATTCACAAGACAGCCTTCAGACAGGCTCAGACTTCGATTCATACAAGAGACAGAGAGGGATGATGGAAATCATAAGGAGGATGAATTGGTGGGTTAAATCTGGGCTTCATCTTAGTCAAATGACCCGGGGGGAAGCACTTTAATTTCTGTCTTTAGTGTGACTCTGACACCTAACTGGTGAGTCTGGGTTTATTGTTAATGTACTCAAACTGATGCACACTGATAAATATTTCTTGCTCAAGTAAGTAACCTCCACATATGCTCATTCAGGCAACCCTCAGGAGATGAGAGAGAAAGAGAGAGAGAGAGAGAGAGAAGAAGGAAGCCAAGAGAGAGAGAGAGAGAGAGAGAGAAAGAGAGAGAGAGTAGAAGGAAGCCTTGTTAGGAAGACAGGTTTCAGTGGGAGAAGAGTCTAAATTGTAAACACCACTGCCCAAAGAAAACTAAACAGCACAAGACATGAAATGTTCCCTTCGTCCTTAACCAGTCAAGTGTTGTCCCATATCTCAAAGATGGATGCTATTCAATTTTCTGCATCCAGCACGAGCCCCAGTGTGCTGTCGGTTGCTCTGTGGGTATTGTTTTCCTACTTTTTTTTTCCTTTTGTTTTCAGTCCACATTTTACAGAAATAACTTCTCAAAAATAAAATTCTCTCAAGTGTTATAAAACTGACATCTTAAATTACAAAGCTGAAATTCTGGAAATGGACATTTTGTAACTGAGGATAATCCAGGATTGCAAAGTGAAAAACTAAAGGCAGCCATTTATCATGGTTTTTGCCTCGTGTGTGTTAAGCTCAGTGGCTGGTGCAGTGGTTTGAGTTGGAATGGCCCCCATAGACTCATGTGTTTGAACGCTTGTCCCATACGGGAGTGGCACTATTAAGAGGTGTGGCCTTCTTGGAGAACGTACATTACTGTGGGGTAGGCTTTGAGGTCTCCTATGCTCAAGCTACACCCAGTGGGGCACACATCTCCTTCCTCTGCTTTCAGATCAAGATGTAGAACTCTCAGCTCCTCCAGCACCATGCCTGCCTGCACGCTGCCATGCTTCCCACCGTGATAATGGACTGAGCCCCTGAAACTGTAAGCCAGCCCCAGTTAAATATTTTTCTTTCTAAGAGTTGCCATGGTCATGATGTCTCTTCACAGCAATGGAAACCCTGACTAAGACAGCTGGTTTGAGTTTTATTAAGCTGACATCCATTTATTTTTAAGATTATCTTTCCTTTCTCTGTGTGATTAGCGGGTTTCCTTCATCATCAGCTAAGACAACAAAAAATCAACCATACACTATGCCTCTCCCTGATTTTTACTCTTGGTGTATGGAGCCCAGGACTGGCTGTATATGAGGCAAGTGTCACCTTATTTCTGCCCCTTTACCTTATTTCTGGGCAGAAGAAGACTTAAACCAAATAGACAGTATAAACTCCTATATTCTTGTACTATACATGAGGAAGTGACTGTCCTATGATACGAAACTTTTCACTTGTATCTAAAAGGTGTGGAGGTTATTGTCAGTTTAAGGATGAGACTCAACCCCCCTGGAATCAGGCGGTACATCCCAAGTAGTTGGAATTACAGGAGCAGCCCTGCCAGATTCAGCTTGCCTCAGAAAGACCTCAACATTAGATGAAGTGTTCCACCTGGTGGCCAAAGCCAGCCAGCCTCCCAGATGGCAAAGCAGCTAAAGCAAAGATGTTTTTTTTCTTTTTTCTTAAACCCATAGGCAATGCCTAAGCTACCATTTAATCTAAGCCAACAGAGAAGCATCACTCAGTATGAGGACGATTCCAAATTCCTTTGAATATAACAAGTTCCATGAACGCTCACATCTCATAAAATGGCGCAGTGATCAGCCTGTGACCTATGTGTGATCTCCCATACACTTTAAGTGGTTTCAGAATTACTTGGTGGGAGTGGAAGGAAGAGATCTGACATCTTAGGAGAACAGATATTGCTAAAGGTAGCCCTCTCCCCTCTCTCAAGGATTTGGCTGGGTTGTGTAAACAGGGGAAAAGCGCTCAGAACAGAATGTCCCTTCTTGTCCTCTGAAAGGTCATATGAAGCAAGTAATAGATGTCACCTTGTCATCTAACTTAAATAACAAGTGGGCATTACACAAGCTATGGCTTGAGATGAGGGCAAAGAACTTGAAACAAAGGCATAGCTTACCTGTGACCTGAGTTACTTTCTTCATCTATCACCAAAAATTAAAGACAGTGTAGTCCCTGCACAATTTATGGGAGTATAGTTTATTCATAAGACTGTCAGGTCACCGTAAAATGCTTATCTTTGATTGTAAATCTCCACTGCTGTTGCTTCCTTCACAAAACAGAACATAAGGTCACCCAAGTTCCTGCCAGTTTTACACTTCTAGGAACAAGTTATAGACTAGAGTTAACTCTGCGACACCTCAACCACCAACCACTGAGTCCTTAGAATCTTTAATACAGTGATGGATAAACCATGAAGTTCTTCACTTTAAAAACAGGGGAGTACATTCTCCCAATGGCAATCAGATTGAATGAGTTAATGTGTGTTAAAAAAATGTACCCTTCTAAGTCTTGAAATCACAAACTGAAGCTAATATTGACAAAGTACGCAAAACTTCACCCCACTCACCCACCAGGTAGTCTTCTCGAGTGGAATCTGGCCAATCTGTCTCCACTAGCATCGTAATTCTCCTGGAAAAGAGCAATCAGGCTAAGTCGGTCATTCACTGCATTGTCTCTCCACACATCCTAGAGAAATGATTTCGCTTCACTAGCGGGATATTTCCAAGGGGGAAATGCGTGAGTCCAAGGAATCAGCAATCCTTAACCATAAGCTTTCCCTCAAAGACTTCATTGAGTGTTTGTCCCTGCAGATGAGACCTGACAATGTAGGTCTGTTGTGAGACTACAGATAGGCCTTCTTAGCAATGGTGATTGTGATTGCTCTAAGGACCACACTTGGAGAAACACGCTTTAGTTCAAAGGACATGACAGATAAGTCTATAGATGGGATTATGCTCTGGACGGTCTTGGGAATGAATTATGAGGGCCATATTTTCAATTTTGAGTTTGTTTATTAAGGCTATAGCAAGCAAAGTAAAAGAACAGTAAAGAGTAAGAGATGGTAGATGATAGGTCATCCGACTGAATACTCAAACATCCACCAGACATCACTAGAGGAGCCCTATTGAGGCAGTCAGTTGGGGTTCCTAGCATAGAGTCCTGGGCAGAGCAATGCCCCCTCCAGTGAGGCTTCCAAGTAAGAGAACAAACAAGTGACCCACAGAGGTGACATCATCAACTGGGGAGCACCTGACATCCAGCTGAGGCAGACCTCCCGAGTTCTTGATTGACCTTATGTGGCTGAGCTTCCCCCTTGTCGTCCCCACTGCAGACACATTTACATCACGGGATAGATGACAGTAGCCTCTGCTGGAAACGGGTCACCTTCTGGATGTTCGCAGGGACACAGTGTTTTTACACTTGGAGTGTCCAGCATTCTCTTCCCTCCATGTCACAGAGTTAGGAGCACACGGCCCTTGGAGGACACTTTGAGACAGACACGCTTGGGACTAAAATGGGGTGGGAGGAAAAGTCCACTCCCAGAGTGGCTTCTCAGTGAGCTCGAACAGGACGTGACAGCGGGATGCACCGTGTGGATGGCGAGAAAAATTATACTCAGTGATCTATGTCTCATCTATGAAATCCATAAATAAAGAGGCAAGATGATTACTGAAAAGGGAAGGGAATTGGATGTTTGCTTGTTTGTTTGTTTTTACATGACTGCTCCAGGCAGTAGAGAACACGTAAACAATGCTAAACCCTCACCAAAATCAGACAAGGAATTATGGTAATAGCTTTCGTTGCATAATGACTGCATACTTTGTAATTAGCTAAGAATATCGTGCCTCTAAAACCCTATGTACCATCACCCATCCCCGGTGCACAAGGGAAGGGGGATGGGCAGGCTCATGGGGACAGTAAGTGACTAATCTAGAATTAGAATTCACAAAATTATCTACAGAGCTCTTGGTAGTGGTGACCACACTAGTCTGGTTTAAATCCTTAATTTTCTTCACACTGAAATTGATATTTTCCTGATGTAGCCTCTTCTTGTTGCCAAGGTTGAGAGCCTCTGTGACGGCTGATGCCATCAGCTTGATGGCGTGGGCTCGTTTGCCTCAGAAACAAGCCTCTGAGAATAACTGTGAGGAGGTTGCTAGAATAGGTTAACTGGGTTGAAAAGGCCAACCAGAACTGTGGGCAGCACCATCACACAGGCTGTAGTCCTGGACTAAATAGAGAGACAGGAAAGACGTGAGCATCAGTCTCTTGCTTTCTTACTATGGATACAATGTAACCAATGCCTCCTGCCCCTGCTGCCAAACCTCGCTCACCACGAGCCCTTTTCTTTTTTTTTTTTTTCTTTGGTTTTTCGAGACAGGGTTTCTCTGAGTAGCCCTGGCTGTCCTGGAACTCACTCTGTAGACCAGGCTGGCCTCGAACTCAGAAATCCACCTGCCTCTGCCTCCCAAGTGCTGGGATTAAAGGCGTGTGCCACCACGCCCGAGCCCTTTTCTTTTTCTTTTTTTAAAGATTTATTTTATTTATTATATGTAAGTACACTGTAGCTGTCTTCAGACACTCCAGAAGAGGGTGCCAGATCTCGTTATGGATGGTTGTGAGCCACCATGTGGATGCTGGGATTTGAACTTATCACCTTCGGAAGAGCCCCCAGTGAGCCCTTTTCAAATTGCAAGTGAACCCTTCCTCCTTTAAACTGCTTCTTGTCAGACAGTTGGGTTACAGCAAGAAGAAAACTAACTAATGCAGCATCCATTGGATGCTCTCACATACACCCCTAGCGGGGCCACAGCCTGGGTATGTTCTGGAGTGCTCAATGAGCAATGCACTAACACAAGAACTTACATAAAGACAAATAGGCAAATATCAGTCAAATGGTTTTACACTGAGACAGAATTGAGGCTGGAGAGATGGGTCGGAGGGTATGAACGCTTGCCTCTGAAAGCTGAGGCATGAGTTCAAATCCTCAGCACTTGCGTTGTTTTTAAAAGCCAGATATGACTGCGCATGCTTATAACTTCGGTACTAGGAAACTGAGATAGCTGGATCCAGAGAACTTTCTAGCTAACCGGCTTAGCTAAAATAGCAAGCAAGCTTCCGGTCCAGTATCTTAACAGACTTTACCTCAAGGCTATAAGGCAGAGAAAGAGAGAGAATTTTGCTTTTTGTTTGTTTGGTTGATTTTTATACTAAATTAACAAGGCACAAGTGAACTGCCTTGCTTCTATTTAAGGAACATATAAGAATATGAGATTTCTTTCTTTTTTATTTTTTTAAGAAATTTCTCTCTAATGACGTCACTTTCTAAAGTCATTCAGTATGGTCTGCTTTGGAATTGCTCTATTTATATAGAGCACAGTATGTCACTACCTCTCTGTATTTTCTTTTTATTGAATATTTTCTTTATCTACATTTCAAATGTTATCCCCTTTCTTGGTTTTCTCCACTCCCGGAAACCTCCTATCACATCCTCCCTCCCCTGCTTCTATGAGGGTGTTCCTCTACCCACCCACCCACTCCCACCTCTCCACCCTCGATTCCTCTACACTGGATCATCTATTGAGCCTTCACAGGACCAAGGACCTCTCCTCCCATTGATGCCTGACAAGGCCATCCTCTGCTACATATGCAGCTGGAGCCATGTGTACTCCTTTGTTGATGGCTTAGGCCCTGGGAGCTCTGGGGGGTCTGGTTGGTTGGTATTGTTGTTCTTCCTATGGGATTACAAACCCCTTCAGCTCCTTCAGTCCTTTATCTAACTCCTTCATTGGGGACCCTGTGCTCAGTCCAATGGTTGGCTGTGAGCACCCGCCTCTGTATTTGTAAGGCTCTGGCAAGGCATCTCAGGAGATGGCTATATCAGGCTCCTGTCAGCATGCATTTCTTGGCATCCACAATACTGTCCGGGATTTGGTGACTGTATATGGGATGAATCCCCAGGTGGGAGAGTCTCTGGATGGCCTTTCCTTCAGTCTCTGCTCTAAATTTTATCTCCATAATTGCCACTGTGAGTATTTTGTCCTCCTTTCTAAGAAGGACCGAAGCACCCACACTTTGGTGTTCCTTCTTTTTGAGCTTCATGTGGTCTGTGAATTGTATCTTGGGTATTTGGAGCTTTTAGGCTAATACCCACTTACCAGTGAATGCATACCATATGTGTTCTTCTTATTTCACACAATCCAACCAGTTATACCTTAAACAAACGTGTGTAGGAACTTACAAAGTATGAAGTGGACAGAGTAGTCAGATGGTGGGAAGTAACCTCTGACCGCACTCCTGTGGAGAAGCATGGCATGCGTCTTTTTGACAGGCCTTGTGTGGCGGTGCACCACCATGCGCATAGCCAGACGGGTAGTCTCTGGTTAAGTCTCTGCAAGTTGAGTTTCATGAAGAACCTGGATGCCGTGGTGCTAGCCGCTGGGGTGCAGGTCTTGCAAAAGTCACAGCTCCTGCTGTCCTAATGTGAATTGAAGGTGGGGGTGGCCTGTGAAGATGAAGTCTGCTTCTTAAGGCAAACGCAACAGGGATTCTCTGACAGCAGCCACTCTGGGAGCCAAAGAAGAATCCTCTTCAAATGGAGAAATGGAGCTGCACTCTAGTCCTAGGAACAACTGCAGTGCCTGGTGAACTCGGACATGACTGACTTGGAAGTGACCTTGAGATGGGACCCAGTTTATTGAATGTAATTAAGGAACATTTTGGTTTGGGGAATAAATATAAGGCAGCTTATAGAAGAGTATCGAACAAAATGGTTATACCTAGCTGCAAGCTTGATGGAGCTGTAACCTACAAGAAGTACCAATCAGCACTGTTTTTTGTTTTTGTTTTGAGACGGGGTTTCTCTGTGTAGCCCTGGCTGTCCTGGAACTCACTTTGTAGGCCAGGCTGGCCTCAAACTCAGAAATTAATCCAAGTGCTGAGATTTGAGGCATGTGCCACCACTGCCTGGCTTCATTCACATATTTTTACCCTCCAGAAATGTGTGCTTATAGTTCTGTGAATGAAGTAATGTATCAGTGTCCACCGGCTTGTAAAAACTTAGTGTGAGAGCTAAAACATGCAAGTAACTAATGAAACCCATTTCTCACAAACAAAAGGGCCATAATGCTGGCCAAGTAGCTCAGCTGCTTGCCAGAAAATGCTAAACACTTGAAGAAATTACAAAAATATGACCCTGTACAATATCATACATACAATGTCCAATGCCAACCCAAAACTTGTGGGGCTGGGGAAGTGGAAATGGGGAGGGAGTCTCTGTGAAGCCCTGGCTATCCTGGAATCCTCTTTTGCAAAAACTTTCAATAAAAACATAGAAACCAGACACAGAACCTGAAGAACTGTGTATGGTTGTTTGCTATTTATTTATTTATTTATTTATTTATTTATTGAGATGGGGTTTCTCTGTGCAGTGTTGGTTGTCTTTGAACTCACTCTGTAGACCAGGCTAGCCTCAAACTCACAGAGATTTACCTGCCTCTGCCTCCTGAGTGCTGGGATTAAAGGTGTAACCTACCACCACCCAGCTCAACATGAAGAAACTTGAAGAATAGAAACAAACCCAGAAGCGACTGGAATGACAGAGAAGCAGAGAGGAGGCTGTCACAAATACAGCACATACTATAAATACAGTAATAGTGTCCTAAATCTCCTTCAAATACTCAAGAATGAGAACATGACTGGGGGCAGGATGTACAGAAGGCTCAGCTGAAAGTGAAATGCAGACCAGGTGAGATTAGAATAGGTTACATCCTGTTCGTAAACCAAAATCTTTCAGACAAGGTAACAACCCTAAACACGGCACAAAGCTACAAGTATTGATACACATACGTCATCAGGAGATTGAAGTAGAACTGCCACAAATTTGAGGCCAGCCTGGGCTATATAGTAGTACCAGGCCACTGCAAGAAGCATTTTATCAAACCAAACATGCACACTTGCACACAACAGAAAGAGCAAGAGACAGACAGGCAGGCAGACAGGCAGACAGGCAGGCAGACAGATGAAAAACAAAAGCAACTGAAAGCAAAGTACAGTTTTCCAGACCTGTGGGATATCAAATGATCACACATATATGATAAAAGGAGAAGGAGAGGAGGCTGGAGCACAAAAATCCCACACTCTAGATCTGAGAGGTGGCTTGGCAGTAAAAGCATGCCTTCTCTCTCCTAGCCTTCCTCCACCCACTTCTCCCCACATCTGATCTCTATCCCAATCCCATCTCCATCCCATCCCCATCTCCATCCCCCATCCCCATCCCCATCCCCTATCCCCATTTCTCTCCCTCCATCCCCATCCCCATCCCCCATCCCCATCCCCACCCCATCTCCATCCCATCCCCATCCCCATCCCCCATCCCCCATCCCCCATCCCCATCCCCATTNCATCCCCATCCCCACACCCATCTCCATCCCATCCCCATCCCTATCCCTCCATCCCCATCCCCCATCCCCCATCCCCACCCCATCCCCATCCCCACCCCATCTCCCTCCCTCCATCCACCTCCCATGACTACTTTATTTCCTCTTCTGAGTGAGACTCAAGCATGCTCCCTTGGACCTTCCTTGTTACTTAGCTTCTCAAAGATTGTAGCATAGTCATCTGGGCTTTATGGCTAATGTCTGCTTAAGTGAATACAGACCATGGGTGTCTCTCTGGGTCTAGGTTACCTTACTCAGGATGATATTTTCTAGATCTATTTGCCTGCCAAATCCATGATATCCTTGTTTTTAATAGCTGAGCAGTATTCCATTACATTTTCTTTATCCATTCTTCAGTTGAGGAACATCTAGGTTGTTTGCAGATCCTGGCTATTATGAATAAAGCTGCTATGAACACCTAGAACAAATCACACTGAGAGACAGAAAATCTGTTATTTCCAAAGGATGCTTAATACGTACAAAAGTTTCACCAGGTGTGATGAAGATTTCAGAAACCAGAGAGTTCTGGTGGCTGTCCATCACTGTCAGTTCACTCGGTGCCACCAAATCTTGAGGGTTGTGGACCTGTTTGAAGTAGTTCTTTGGAGTGATTCCAATCTCTGTTATCAGGATATCAGCAGTCCAGCAGACACCAAACATGAATCAGTAGCAGCAGGTCCATCCAGCAGAAATTTCGAGGCTCTGCCAAATCTGCATGAGTCAGTGGTAGTTTCAAGAAGCAACCAGGCCCTGTCTCATTTTTAAGATTCCATTAACACATTTAAAGAGCAGTGAAAAATGGTGAGAAAACAGCTGTCTTACAACAATGAACGGGAGAAACATAAGGAGGCCAAAAGCCTACAAATGTAACCAAGGCTCTCCATCAAAGGGTTAGTCTATGCCCACAGAACACAGAAAACATGTGGGGTCACCTGTGGCTGGTGGGAAGGAGAGGGCCAGAACCACAAGGATTTCTAATGTGGGTATTGAGTAATAGGAATGATTGATCTCCCTAAGATCGTTTTTTTTTTTCCCCCTCTGGGTTCACACACGTCATATAGCTCAAGCACCTAAAAAATTCACAAATACAGTTTAAGTTTCAATATAGAAAAGTGGAGCACAGCCATACGTTAGCGGTGCACGCCTTTAATCCCAACACTCAGGAGGCAGGGACAGGTGTATCTCTGAGTTCAAGACCAGCCTGGGGGTGGGGGGGGGGGGGGGGGGGGGGGGGGGGGGGGGGGGGGAGAGATGGCTCAGCTGTTAAGAGCACCGACTGCTCTTCCAAAGGTCCTGAGTTCAAATCTCAGCAACCACATGGTGGCTCATAACCATCCGTAACAAGATCTGACTCCCTCTTCTGGAGTGTCTGAAGACAGCTACAGTGTGCTTACATAGAATAATTAAATAAATCTTAAAAAAAAAAAAAAAAAAAAAAAGACCAGCCTGGGTTATAGAAGGAGTTCCAGGACAGCCAGAGCTACACAGAAAAAACAAAGGGGGTGAAGAGAAAAGGGAAGGAAGGGAGAGAGGGGAGGGACGGGGAGGGTGGAGCATAACAGAATTTTGAGGTGAGTGGCATTCTCTGTTCTCTGTTCACTGTCTGATGCGGTTGGTCCTCCTCACTGTGATTCCTAGTGCGGTGACTTCAGTGTGCACCACTATGCCTGATCATTTTAGCAGTTGTAAATTGTACAACTAGTCAAAAAAAGTCTTGTTTGTTTACAGTAAAACATAGCTAAGCTAACATTTTCCAGAGACTATTTTTTATGACGCATTACATACAAACTGACTCTAAATGCAAAAACTGGGCCCAGGGTTTTCAGTTCCTTGTTATTCTTTTTGTGGTCAATATGTGTTTTTGAGAGAGAAAGAGGCAGAGAGAGAGAGAGAGACAGAGAGAGAGACAGAGAGAGAGACAGAGAGAGAAGCTGAGAGACACTATGCTGGTGTCTGGAAAGGTGTGCTGTCCTAAAGTCAGCCTAAAAAGGGTTCCAAAGAGGAGGCTTCTCCTTCCCTTCTCTGCACAGGCCCTGAAGAGAGTGAGAAATAAACTGGAATTGTGAAGAACTGAAACACAGGGTAAATAATGGGGACCCAGGAAGGAAAGTGCTCTCCCCGAAGAGTCTGGCTGAATGTCCTTGCTGAGACAAGAAAGTCTTAGTGACTTTTCTATCATTATGATGAAGTACCATGACCAAGACAACTTACAAAAGGACGTGTTTAACTGAGTTTGAGGTTTCATGTAGAAGTTAGGTCTGATTCTTCCAGCCCCAAGCTCCCAGAAATAAGACTCAGACTCAAAATACATTTACAAAGACTTTTCCATATAGCTAGGTTCTTCTCTGACTAGCTCATAACTTAAAATAAGCCATCTATTCTCATCTACATTCTATCACATAACCTGTGTTCAAGCACCATGTGTCTGTACACACCACATCTCCCTGGGTGAATCTCCCTTGCCTGGTACTATCTCAGAATCCTTTTTGCCTACAGGATATCCCACCCCCTTTTTCCTGCCTAAGCTATAGGCCATCAAATCTATTATTGACAGGTGCCACGTCCATACAGACACAAGGTATTTTCTCTACAGTTTTAGAGTCCATGATGGCTGAGAGCTCACATCTTGAGCTGAAAACAAGACAGAGAGGACACTGGGAACGGCAGTCTTCTGAAACCTCAGACCTGTTCCTCAGACACACCTCCTCCAAAAAGGCGGCACTTCCTAATCCTTCCCAAACAGTTCCACCGACTAGGCACCAAACAATATTTAACAAGAATGTGCTGAAATCAAACCACCACCATGGATTTCAGCACATCTATCAACTTTTGCTGAGGGACTTTCTCCTTTCCCTGGAATGAGAATGGAATTGGGGTTAATTTATTAACCTAACCTTCTCTAGGAATCTCACCAGAAAACTTATTTACAGTAAACAATGTGTCCTAAGCCAATTACTCACCCCTAATGGCTCCTGGATTTGCTTTATCAGATTATAAACAACTCCAGGACCATCCCAGAATTTCACTTATCAAAGAGAGAGAGAGAAGTAAGGAGGGAGCTAAGTTCCTTAGACACCTTTGGAGTTGTTACTTGAGCAACAACCAAGTGCCATCTGGGGCTAATACTTAAGACTCAGTTACATCTCTCCCAGGAGAAACCCATAGCCACGCTTAGGTGTGACTGACTCTTCCCTGGGGTGGGGTGGGGTGGGGTGGGGTGGGGTGGGGGGTCTCACTTTCTCTTAGACACGGGTTTAGAATCTGTCACAGACACCTTTTAGCCAGGGGTGATGGCACACACTTTCAGCCCAGCCCTCCATTGTCTGCTTTACTCTCAACATTACCCTTCTAGTTCCAACAGACATTAAGCTCTGAGCAGTCGGTGCTCTATTTTAGCCAAAAATTCCAATTTCCACAATCCTCCCAAAAGCAATACGGTCAAGTCTGTCACAGCAATACCCCACTCCTGGTACCACAATATGTGTCAGCAAGGGTGATCTAAGGGAAGAGGGCTGACAGAATGAATATATGTCGTATATAATAAATATAAACATGCATACAAGAACCATTAGAGTGGTTTGCATGATCTGACCTGTGTAGTCCATCCATGGCTGTCTCATACTGGAGAAGACAAGTCTGTGAGGCTGGATGTCTCAGAAGACCCAATTCTGTGCTGAAAGCCTGCAGGATTTGTGGAGAGATTCTGGTCTTGGGTCTATGTTGGCAGCCCAAAGAAGATGGTTCCAATAATGCCGAGGAAGCGTCACAACAGCAGAGTCGATGAACATGCCATCAAGAGTGAAAACAAACAGACAAATAGCAATGCTTCCTTCTTACATGTCCTATTATCTGGGCTGCCACCAGAAGTTGTGATGAATCTTCCTGCTTCAAATAATCTGATTTAAAATAATAATAATAATAATAATAATAATAATAAATCCATCACAGGGCTGCCCAGCAACTTGCATCTTCATTGTTTCGAGGTTTAGTCAAATGATGATCAAGATTAGTCACCACTGTTCCTCTGTCCCAGAAAACCTGAAACAGCTGCCTGACCATTCCTGAGAAGACCGGCAAGTGAAACGACCATATAAGAAATTTAACAACTTGTAGTTGAGCATTTCAGCCACAAGATGGCACTAGACTGCCAGACTTAAGAGCAGCGGCTTTCACGGAATGCGCCGCTAAGGATACAGCTTAGCTTGTATTGGCTCACCCTTAAATTCTTGTGTACGTCTTAGCCAGGGATCTAGTTTTACCTGATTTGTGACGCCTAAAGACTTCGGGGCCTCCTCAGGCTGCCGACGGTGACAGTGGGAGCTGTGCCCCATCTCTGCCTCTGCTAATGTATATAGGTCATGTGACCTAGGCCTGCTTGGCTGCCTAGCCTCTGTAACACTCACAGACAGACACATACCCATTAGTTAAAATAAATCTAAATTAATTATAATTAAAAATAAGATGAAACTTTAAAAACAAAATGTCCACCAATTCTCTTCCTGATACATTAATCTATCGACCTTCCTGATTAGCCTACAGCTCAAGATGGCTCACAGGACTGTTGATCACGGCTCCTCCACAGCAGCACAAGGTCCGTGAGAACTGTGACCTTGTCACACATGTTGTGTCCTGCTGCCTAGACAGAGCTTTGTACCTAATTGGTCACCTTATTGCCAACCAGTTGCTGTTTGCCTAGGACTGTCCTCGTTCTGAAGGTCTCTCCGTTCCAGGAAACATGAGACAGTTGACAGTGGATAAGAAAACTTACAAATGAGAGTTAATTCATAAATAAAAGCTTTTAGATCATTTATTATTATTATTATTTCGTTTGTGTGAGTGTTTTTTTCCTGCATGCATGTACCTAGTGCCTGCTGGGGACAGAAGAAAGTATTAAATTACCCTGGGACTGGAAGATACACACACACACACACACACACACACACACACACACACACAGATGTGAGCCACCATGTGGGTGCTTATAATCAAACCCCTGTGTTCTGCAAGAGAACAAGTGCTTTTAACTGCTAAGCCAAAATCTCTAGCCCAATAATTACGTTTTGAAGACATGGGTTTTTTTTTAAGAATTATTTATTATATTTTATGTATATGAGTACACAGTAGCTGTCTTTACACACACCAGAAGAGGGCATCAGATCTCATTACAGATGATTGTGAGTCACCATGTGGTTGCTGGGAATTGAACTCAGGACCTTAGGAAGAGCAGTCAATGTTCTTAATCACTGAGCCATCTCTCCAGACCTTGAAGGCATGTTTTTTTTTTAGTAGATATTTTCCTCATTTACATTTCAAGTGCTATCCCATAAGTCCCCGAAGGCATGTCTTGTTGTTTTTGTTTTCTGAAACCCAACATAGTGTAGTTGAGTATGTTAATCACAAGGTGGCACTCGACTACCAAACTTATTAACACCAGCTTTCTTTCACTCAAATTAAACTGTGAGAAGGTTAAATTGTGACTCACTTGGCACGCCCTGGGTTCCTCCACAAGTGTTAACTGGTAATGGTAGGGAATGCCTATAATCCCAATACATGAAGGGTGGAGGCAGGAGGATCAGAAGCCAGTCTGGGATACATGAGATCCTATCTCAAACACAAACAAATAAAAAAACTCAAAATGCAGGGTGCCTTTACATTGTAACTAAAGTATTCAGGCACACAGCTGTTTTTCATACCACTCTCAGCCGTCTTTTTTGCTGAGGCATACATAGCTGGAGATGCAGCTCCGTGACCCTGGAGTCAACTTCTAGTGCCGTGAAAATAGGTAAATAAATAAATGACTAAAGTGTGCAATGAAGTAATTTTAATTTCTGCACATATTTATATCAATAACTTCATTACTTCCTATAGTAAATGACTTGTTTTCAATTTTATTTGTTGCTGGTTGGTGGTGGTGGTGGTGGTGGTGGCAGCGGTGGTGGTGCACATGTTTAATCCCAGCTCTTGGGAGGCAGAGGCAGGTATATCTGTGTTCGAAGCCAGCCTGGTCTACAGAGTGAGTTCCAGAACAGCCAGGGATATACAGAGAAACCCTGTCTCAATTAAATAAATAAATAAATAAATAAATAAAATTATTTACTAAACTTTTGTCACAGTACATATACATATCAAAAAAAGACTGTATTTGTACAGAAAAAAATAAAGCATGACAGCTAATACAATACAGTATCTTACACCCAGAAATTTAAAAAATAATGAGTAAACCCGAGACATGGGGCAGTACACCTGTAAGCCCAGCACTAAAAGATCAGGAACTCAGTGTCCAGGCTGTGTGTGTGTGTGTGTGTGTGTGTGTGTGTGTGTGTGTGTGCCCTCACCTCACGGAATGGCTAGGTCAAGGTGAAATCATACCAGTTAGTCCCATATCCAAGCCCCACCCCCACCCCCACCCCCGCCGGAGCAGGGGAGGGGCGAGTAGGGAGGGGGCGGGGCTGGGATCCCTGCGGCTCTCAGCTCCCAGGGGACCGGAGCCCAGACCATAAAAATGTTGTGGCCTTTTTTTTTTTTTTTTTTTTTTTTTTTTGTCCTGTGCATGGGCACAGGTCAAGGAAGCACTTGCTAACTATGGTGAACACCTGAAAAACTCTCAAGCCACAGAAAATATGTCGGGGGGCGGGGGGAGACCATAAATATCTACTAGAAACATTCTTTTGTTGTTGTTGGATTGGGGGGGGTGTTTGTTTTTGTTTTTGTTTTTGTTTTGTTTTGTTTTGTTTTGTTTTTCGAGACAGGGTTTCTCTGTATAGCCCTGGCTGTCCTGGAACTTACTCTGTAGACCAGGCTGGCTTCCAACTCAGAAATCTGCCTGCCTCTGCCTCCCAAGTGCTGGGATTATAGGTGTCCGCCACCACGCCCGGCTTTATCAGGAAAATTCTTATTCTCAAGCAGTCTCCCCAATTTCACAGTTCTTAGGCAGAAAATCGCTGTAACCAGCGTCCTCCAGAAGAACATCTTCACCTCACCTAGGCCGAAAGGACACTCCTGTAAAATCTCTCGTGTAATGGAGACTGGCCACTTTTTGCTACCCAGATTCAAACTTGCTCCCTGGGACAGTCTCTAAGACAGAGCTGTATCTTACCTGGCAGGTCCTGTCCTGTCCTGTCCTCCGGAAGACAGCGCAAGCTGGTACTTCCTTTTATTTCCTTGTTTTCTTGGATTCGGGTTTTTTCGAGTACGTGTGTTGATTTGAATTTTAGTTTTGTTTTGAGACAGGATATTACGCAGCTCACACTAACCCTAACTACAGATTTAACCAAGGATGACCTTAAATTTCGGACCCTCCTACCTCTGACTCTGGAGCACTTGGGTGGCAGGTATACGATTCTAGGCCTGGTTGATGATACCATGCGTGCTAAATGAATATGGGCTCCCTGCATGCTAAGCATTCAAACAACTAAAGTATAGCACAAGCTCCCCTACAACATTTTTATATAAACAACTTCGAAGGAGCTACAAGGTTTTTAAAATCTTTTTCGTGATATGTCTTGGGGAGGGCGCGTGCACAAGAAGGCAGGTACCCTCGGAGGCCTGCAGCATCAGCTCCCGGGAACTCTGTGCAGCCTGATGTGGATGCTGGAGACCAAAGCCCAGTCCTCTGCAAGAGCAGGGTCCACTCCGATTCTGAGGCATCTCTCCAAGGCCTGTACTACATTATTTTTTAAGAAACAGTTTTGCTGGGCGTGGTGGCACACGCCTTTAATCCTAGCACTTGGGAGGCAGAGGCAGGCGGATTTCTGAGTTCGAGGCCAGCCTGGTCTACAAAGTGAGTTCCAGGACAGCCAGGGCTACACGGAGAAACCCTGTCTCAAAAAACAAAACAAAAAAAGAAAAAAGAAAGAAAGAAAGAAAGAAAGAAAGAAAGAAAGAAAGAAAGAAAGAAAGAAAGAAAGAATTTTGAGCAGAGCAAGGTGTGGTGGTGCACACCTTTAAACCTAGCACTCAGGAGGCAGAGGCAGGTGGATCTCTGAGTTTGAAGCCAGCCTGGTTTACAGAGCAGGTGTCAGGACAGCCAGGGCTACACAGAGAAACCCTGTCTTGAAAACAAAACAAAGGAAGGAAGGAAGGAAGGAAGGAAGGAAGGAAGGAAGGAAGGAAAAAGTCTTTAGTGTTTAATATTTACTGATATCAATATATATTTATATATGGACCTTTTCATTTTTAATTTTATTTATTTATGTGTGTGCATACATGTGTGCATGTGCATGTAGAAATCAGAAGACAGCTTCTGGAATTGGTTCTCTTCTTCCACAATGGTGTGGATATGAGGATCCAACTCCAATCATCAGGCCAGTCGACAGAGTCCTTACTCACTGAACCACCTCTAGAGCCCAGAAAGGACTTTATTTCTCTTAATGGTTTTCAATATATTTATAGCATTTGATTTGGATCAATCCAGAATCTACCAAAAACAAAAACAAAACAAAACAAAACACAACCTCACCAGCACTGAGAAGGCAATCCATAGTCCTAATTCTGATTCAGGAAGTTAAGGTACTATAGAGCTAAGTAGGAGACAAACAGTGGGTTTTCTCTATCTGACATCTTAACAAGGTGTTAGTGGCTCCAGCTTCCCCACACTGCCCAAAGACACGAAGGAGGAAGATGCCAGAAAGTCGACCAAGAAAGACCCAGTAAATGAGTCTGGGGTTAAGGCCGAAAGCAGTGGTCCAAAGGCAGAGCTCCAGGCAGGTTCAACAGTCTGGTCCTGTCTGACAAAGCTACAAAGGACACTCAGTAGGGAAGGTCCCAGTTTTAAGCTTATTGCTCCAGCTGTAGCTTTGAAGATGCTGAAGGGTTTCTTCACACACCCCCCCCAAAGGTGCATGAAGAGGTTCAGTCAACTGTACATCTGGAAAAATAAAACTTTATTAAATTAAAAGACAGAGAGAGGGCTGGAGAGATGGCTCAGCGGTTAAGAGCACTGGCTCATCTTCCAGAGGTCCTGAGTTCAAATCCCAGCAACCAAATGGTGGCTCACAACCATCAGTAATGAGATCTGATGCCCTCTTCTGGTGTGTCTGAAGACGGCTACAGTGTGCTCATCATATTAGTTAGTTAATTAATTAATTAATTAATTTTTTAAAACACAGAGAAACAACGCCTCTACCCAGTGCGTCATGAAGGCTTTGCTCTTGAGGGTGAGCACCTGACACTTCTTCACATTTACATATTCCAAATGCAGCGTAACTTGGTGTTTACATTATTTTCCCTAAAATGCTTTTTTAAAAAATCCTGTTTTGCCCAAGAACTCATTTAATCTTGGCTTCAAAGCCTCTGAAGGTGGAGGTGTTTTTTGCAGAGCTCTGTGAAATGCTGTTTGTTGGCTTTGGAACTTCTCAGACTGAACGCCACTTTATCAGAATAGATGGGACAGCGGCATTACTGACATTCTTTGTTGTCTGATTAGGGATGCATTTTTATTCATTCGGTTGCTTCCTGTATGTATTTCCCCCCAATAGTTGTAGCTGAGTAAGAGAGCCAAAGAAGAGAGAGGCCTTGCAAAGACCTCAGTTGGATCACTGGTAAGTAACCTGAGCCCCAGGAACCTGAAGGACAAGTAGAATTCTCTAAAATAAAAATAAAAGGTGGGAGGCTGGAGAGATGGCTCAGCAGTCAGGAGAACTTACTGCTCTTGCAGAAAGCCAGCTTACAACTACCTATGACTCCAGCTCCAAGTGATCCAACACCCCTGACCTCTGAGATGACCACACAAACATTCACATGCACACACACACACACACACACACACACACACATACAGAGAGGGGGCGGTAACTTCAAAAAACAGTATAAAGCACTGACCATGCCTTCCGTGTATTTCAGAGAAGAAAGTTTACTGCAGATTGGAAGCCCAGCTTCTCAGGCACAATGGTGGCTTGGCCCTGCAGAATCAGGGGCAATGTATTATTTGAATTCCCATGGCTCAATACCCTCATCTATAAAATGGCCGTTATATTCACGAGAAAAGAAAGTGCTTATAAGACATTTTAGAATTTTGTCATCTTTTTAATGCAGTTATTATATGAGCCATGTTATAGAAAGAAGTAAAAAAAAAATTGACCAGAACTGATTTGAGCTTTTTTGAGTTTGATTAAAAAAAAAAAAAAAAAAAAGTTGTCATAATGATGAGTGTGCTTTGGTTTTCTACCGTGACCAAGACTAGCTTCCAGGACTGGTAACCTCCACTCAGGCCCCTGCTTAGTGCCCTGACCTCTTTCTTGTCTTGAAGGGTGTGGGGTGGGGGGTTGACTGAAAATGAATAGGAGGTTTCTTGCTGACTTTTTGAGCAGTGACATTTTTAGTTGACTTAGCATGCCATGATGTCCTGCTGGGTTCCCTTCCTAAGGGGCATTGAGCCCGGAATCTGCAAGCGATTGAGATGCCTGGTCCTTGCTCCCAGGTGTGGGGACTAAGCCCAGAATCTGCAAGCGGCTTGCAGCGCGGAACCCTTGTACACCCGCCCGGGAGAGGGCTAAGCCTCCTGGAGGAGACAGTACTCAAAGCTGAAGCCCGCTCGCCTCAACACAGTCTTTCTCCACAGAATCTTCAACCATCATATATTTTTTGGAGGAGGGACTGGGAAAAAGGAAATGAGGGGGGGTCCCTCTATTATAGAGATAAATTGCACAAGTCATGTTTTATTCAATGCCTTTCCCCCTCAACTCTCTTTGCCCGTTTGGGTTTCTTCCCTCTGAGGAAACTGGCTTGCTTAGGGGAAACAAGGGCAGGCAGGAGACACCTTCGACCTGAACCACCTCCAACGCTCCCTGGATCTCACTTCCGTTGTTATTTTCACAGAACAAGGGAATCGCCATATATAGAAAATGTGAGTGTGGCCAGCAGCACTAAAGGACTCCGTTAAGTTCCGAAGTAAAAGGCAGGGCAGAAGTGCGCATGTTAATTAAACAGCTGTTGCTTGTACAACGTCCGGAAGTCACAGACAAGGCAGCTGAGAAACAGACTATGAAACGTCACTGTTCCTCCAAGGGTTCACCCTCGGTGTCAATGTGACAGTTAAGGATAAATAAGAATACTATAAAATCATAAAAGCGTGCCTCTGTGTGTGTCTGTGTGCACGCGCGTGTGTGTGTGCATGCGTGTGCGCGCGCACGTGTGTCCACGGATAGTGTGGGTGTCTGAAGAGGCCAGAAGCATTGCCAGATCCTTTGATTGGGAATGAGGTAGGTATTTTGAAGCTGATGTTCAGCTGAGGAGGAAGGAGCAGCGAACTCAGCAGAGGCCTTCCTGGGTGCCGGTCCTTTGCACACCATCCCTGTATCGAATTACCTTGTTACATGAAAGCAACATGGAATCGGGATCCAGGGCGCGCTGGGGGTGGGTGGCTCTTGTGGACAGTGCCTTTTTGAGCAATAACAAAAGAGAGCGGTGGGTGCTGGGAACCAAACCTAAGTCCTTTGTATAGGTGGGAAAGGGGTGGGGGGTGGGGGGTTGACTGAAAATGAATAGGAGGTTTCTTGCTGAGTGATGGAAATGTCCTAGAATTCAAGTGATGGAGGCATAGTACCATAGCTATGTGAAGGTCCCTGAACTGTTGATTTAAATTTGTACCATTGCCATTAGAAGAGGAGGAGGAGGAGGGGAGGGGAGGAAGAGAAGGAGGGAGAGGAGGAGGAGGAGACAGAAAGAACCTATTGCCAGCAGGGCAGAATTAGATTAGTGCCAAAAGAAGTAAATAAACAGAGCCACTTCCAAAGAAGATTGTTTACAAGAAGATGCATTTAGAAGACACAGAGATAATATCAAAAGGGGACTTGGGGGGGGGGCTCTAATCTCTGCTGGTATCTAAATATATCTCGGGAAAGGCAAAGAGGGAAGGCTCTTGTAAATAAGGGTTTCAGACACAGCAGGACAGGAGAGGAGTGGTGTTACAAAAGATTAGATGAAGTTTGGCATCCTGTAGAGAGGCAGGCCATGGACAATCAGAAACAAACAAATGCTAAGATCATCTCTCTGTGGTGGGGGCTGCCCTGCATGCAATCCCCTGCACTGCAAAACAGAGAACAAAAGAAAGTCCTGGCTCTATCTTTGGAAAGCCACATTAAGCAAATCTTTCCCTATCTATCTGTCTGCCTGTCTATCTATCTATCTATCACTGGATTTTTTGAGACAGGGTTTCTCTGTATAGCCTCAGCTGTCCTAGAACTCGTTCTGTAAACCAGACTGATATTTCTCATTTTTTAAGATGTATTTATTTTTATTTGATGAGTGTTTTGTATGTGCACCAAATGACTTGTGCCCGGAGAGGCCAGTAGAGGGTGTTGAATCTCCTGGATCTGGAGGTACAGATGGCTATAAGTCACCATGTGCATGCCAGAGATTGAACTCATGTCTGCTGGAAGAGCAGCAAGTGTTCTAAACTCTAAACTACTGAGCCATCTTTCCTGCCCCAGACTGTGTATAAGGATAAGGAGCGATGGATGGATCACATGACCTGTGGTGGATCTCTGAGTTCTCAGCTATCCCATTCTACAGGAGGAGTTTCAGTACAGCAAGTTCCAGGGCTACACATAAAAAGCCTTTTGGAAAACAAAAGAAAAAACAAAAGCAGACCAAAAAAAAAAAAAAAAAAAAAGACAGCCAGATGTGGTGGTATACACCTATAACCTGCATACACACAGAGTTTAAGACCAGCCTCAACTGTGCAGAAAAGTTCCAGGTGAGCCTGAGCAGAAAACAACTGCAGACTAATACTAAACCTAAAATACGCTAGATTAAGTAGGGAGGGGGAAAAACCCTAAGTATATATGGGTACTCATGTTAATATTCAAATACCAATAATAGTTTTATTTCTCACATGCAACCAAAGAACCAAGGATGCCCATGTGGGCTTCTTTCTGGCCTCAAGATTTTATTTTTGTTCACTTCTTGCAGATTACAGAAACTCTAGGGATTTTTTCAACCCAATAACACCATGCTGCTAACACAGGTCTNACCCTAAGTATATATGGGTACTCATGTTAATATTCAAATACCAATAATAGTTTTATTTCTCACATGCAACCAAAGAACCAAGGATGCCCATGTGGGCTTCTTTCTGGCCTCAAGATTTTATTTTTGTTCACTTCTTGCAGATTACAGAAACTCTAGGGATTTTTTCAACCCAATAACACCATGCTGCTAACACAGGTCTGCTGTTAGGTTGCGGTACCTCGCTGCTCTCAGGCAGCCTCACGGAAGAGATGCTGGTAGGAAACCCCAACATGAACTTTCAGTTGAATGTGGTTGCAAAATTAACCAACACATTGACCAATCAAGCCTTCTAGAAAATTTGTGATTATATCGCCTCCCAGATCACCCTTCTTCAAATCGTTTATTTTTAATAAGGCCTTCCTTTGTGAAGCCATTGAGCATATGGTTGTTTATAGGAAACGACAGGCAACCTTTCAGAAATGCATGGTGGGGGGTCTTCTGGCTTTGAAGATGTTTCACAAGCCCTGGATGCGAGCAGTCTAAGCCTTGGTCTCCAGACCTGTGATTAACAAGGTGGCTTCCAGCCGCCTGTCTGTCTTGCTCCCTCCTAATAATCTGATTCTAGAAAGAGTAAGAATATGCTCACTGGTGCTTGCAGCGCTAGGCCTGAGCAGGAGTTTTGCTGTTTACACCGCTCTGCCCAGCTTTAGCTTCCTGACTTAGAAGGTAAGAGCAATGAACACGATGCCAAGAGCTGCGAAAACCAACGGAGGTGTCTGTAAACTGGACAGTAGCACACACTGGCTTCCACAAAACAGCTTGAAATCTAAATTAAAAATTTAAAGAACGAAAGGGAGTTGTAATTAGAATTCCTCCTGGCAAATAAATAAATAAATAAATAAATAAATAAATAAATAACTTGCGTTACAAGCATTATTGAGAAAACGTGTCTAAGTATTCATTCTTCTGAAGGATGAAGTCCGGACGGCGATGCTGTGTCTCTTCTAAGACGTGACGTCTGGCTCTAAATTGTGCTAGTCCAGAATCCGGGTCTTTCAGACTTCAGAAGCCATCCCGTGAAGCCTGAGACACAAAGCTGCCCAAGGTCTAATCGCCCAGGTGCACTTTTCCCTTTGTGACTCTGCCATTTTCAAGGCTGTTTCCACCCTAGGAGGGAAATTACAGAACCCATTACCAAAAGGTTTCTTCCCAACCCCCTGCTCCGCTGGCCCGATTTCCGGTCAGCAAGCCGCAGCTGCTCCAGCGATCCAGTTGCCCCTTTGGTCTGCACCTGCCCGCCGCCTGCCAGCAGAGACCACTGGCAACCAGCTCATGCTCAGAGCGGGGAGCCTGGCGACCTTCCAGGGGCTTGATATTTTGACAGTGAACAAGTTCCTGTCCTGGCAGATGACATTCAGTACAGCTTGCACACGATGTCCGTAAACTCCCTCGAAAAGAATTTAGGGGAAACAACTTTGTGCTAGGGAGGACGGCAAACATGGAAAAGGGAAGACGGGGACATAGCCGTGTGCTCACAGCCCTTCGCCATCTTGTTCCCGCACTCTGACCATTGCAGTATGTTTTTATGCTACCAAAAGCCTGTCGTTAATGTTATTCAGTCAGAAGAAAGGAAAATGTTATATACATAACAAAATAGATGCACCTTGAAAATAGTAGTAAGTAAATACGCAAAGACAGAAGGACAAACGTCACATAATTTATTAAAATGAAGCTCCTTTTAAAACAGCTGCGGAGACAGGAAACAGACATAGAATAGAGGGTCCCAGGGTTTAATGGGGGAGGGTAGTTATTTTCTAACAGGGACAGAGTTTATTTAAAGAACAATGAAAGCGATCTCAATATAGCTAGTAATGGTGGTTACACCACCACCACCACCACCACCACCAGGTGTGATGTTCTTACCTGTTTACAGACTCCTAAAATGGTATAATTAGGATATAATTTATTTACCTCAATAAAAATAAAGAAAAACAGTGAAATACTATGCAGAGGTACGAAGCAAGTTTATAAATTGAGTTCCTCAGAGAAGCAAGCAGCTTCAAACCCAACAGGATCAGTAACCACACTCCCCCTACATCAACAAGCCTGTAGGACAGCAGCCAGAGGTGGTGGCTCCAGCCTGTGTTTCTAATACTCAAATGGCAGAGGCAACAAGATTGCAAGTTTCATGGGCTGCCCAGCATACAGATCTGTTCACAGCCATCTGTAATGGGATCCGATAGCCTCTTCTGGTGTGTCTGAAGACAGCTACAGTGTACTCATATAAATAAAATAAATCTTTAAAAAAAAAAAAGAAAGTAAATGATCAGTAAGAGTTTCTTTGACTATTTCTGTAACTATTTTTGAAAAAAAATCTGAACAAAATATGGCAAAATGTGGTCTATTTAATCTCTTGGACATTTGCAAGTTTTATATAATTTTTTATCTAAATTAATTTTTCTCATCTTCAGTTCCTTCCTCAAATCTTAATACTTCCTTTTCTCTCTTCACTCCTTTGACCTGGCTCCTCAGGCTAAGAACACTTTTCAAAAATCCCCCACCCACCCCTCAGTGCTTGTAACACATGGAGCCGCCCACTACTGTCCCAGTTACCAGAACAGTCGGGGCTTATATACAAGGCTCCCGTCACCTGTTGTCTACCCAAGACGGATCTCTCTGATAACTGTTTGGTTCCTGTCTTTTCTGTTAGAACATGTTTTCCATAAAGCCAGGGATTGCGCCTACATAGTTCTCTGAAAAGCCCCAAACATGGAGATTGTGTAGACAATCAATCAGTAGATATTTGCTTAATGAGTGCATGTGTTTCCTGTCTACATATTTGAAATATTTCAGTATTTTACCTATTAATAAAATAATAATATTAACAATCAACATAATGATATCTGAACAGAGAGACAGAACTTGAGGGTTCTGTATGGTACAGTGATTGTCCAGAAGTCCTAGGGTCAATGCCCAGCAATACATACCCTAGGAATGGTAGCACGGGTCTGAGATCCCAGCACTCAACAAGAGGCAGGAAAGTCATAAGTTCAAAGGCTTGACTGCATAGCAAATTTGGGGCTAGTGTGGTATACATGAGACCTTGTCAGAAAGAAAGGAAGGAAAAAGGGAAGAGGGAGGAGGAGTGGGAATGAAAAGAACTTGGACTCATGAAATACTTGAACTAACTCTGCTTTATTTTACCCACAAACCACTTAATGACTCCAACTTGTCAGTACTTCAGCCTCTGAGCTGTTTCCCAAAGGCAGCTAGGACCATTTTGCTGTGTGCACATTCTAATTGTTGCTTAGAAACAGGGATTGGAGAGATGACTGGGTAGCTAAGAAGACTTGCTCCTCTTGCAGGGATTAAACGTTAGTTCCTAGCACCCATGCCAAGTAGCTCACAACTGCATTTAACACCAGCTCCAGGAGATTTGACACATCTTCTAGCTTTAATCCCAGCACTTGGGAGACAGAAGCACTCAGATCACTGAGTTCAAGGCCAGTCTGGTCTATAAAGTAAGTTCCAGGACAATCAGAGAAACCTTGTCTCAAAAAAAACCAAAAAAACAAAAGAACAACAACAAAAAACACACACACACACACACACACAAATAAATCTTAAGGGCTGGACAGATGAATCAGTAGTTAAGAGCTAGCTGGTCTTACAGAGGACTCAGGTTTGAGTCTCGGCACCCACACGGAGACTCACAACCATCTGCAACTCCAGTTCCAGGGGATTTAGTGTCTCTGGCCTTCACAGTACCAAGCATGCACGTGATTCACAGACATACAAACAGATAAACACCCATAGTCATAAAGTTTAAAAAAATAAAGAACTCTTCCCATCCATAAGTAACTCTGAGTCAGGAGTCACTTTCCAACTTCCAGGAAATGTGAATACAGGCTCAGAACAGACAAATGAGAGCCAGCAGAACATAATGGGTTAAGGTGCAAAGCACTTTTCTTTTCTTTTCTTTTCTTTTCTTTTCTTTTCTTTTCTTTTCTTTTCTTTTCTTTTCTTTTCCTTTCTTTTTTATGCACATTTCTTGTTATATAGTCTCTTGCTCCTAAGTGCCAGGATTACCCAGTGACTGGACGTTCCTCTCTCTTGTTGTCTCTCCTTTGTTGTTGTTGTTGTTGTTGTTGTTGTTGTTGTTGTTATTGTTGTTGCTGCTGTTGTTTTGAGACAAGGGCTTACCATAGAGATCTTTCTTAGACTGAACAATTGATTATTCTATCATATCGCAAATTCAGTAAGCATAATATTGGAAAAAAAATTTTAAATAGTTTGCTCCTTTAAGTCTCAGAATTTTGATATTGTAGAAGCTGGCACGTGTGCATTTTGAAGGCAAGGATTAAACTTGAACATTAAAGAACAAGATGTCTCTCCCAGCTGATATTATGTTCTCTGACGTAATTTAGGGGAAAACCAGACCTAGGGGCACAACAGCTTGTTAAAACTCAAGAATTCTAATCATTTCTCTAGGCTTATCCTCAGCTTAACGGCAATAACAATCTCATTCACTTCAGTTTCTGCCAAAGGGGGGAACTCTAATGCCTCTGTGTATGTACCTACGGTTTCCTTAGGCAGTAGTCAGTGCGCTGTGCCTCTCTGTGTAGCCACTCAGCCCTACAAGAATTCTGAAGACTGATGTCAAAACTAAAGTCAGAGCTGGAGGAGGCCGGCAGCTCACTGGGTGAAGGGTTTGCTTCACAAGGAGGGGCCGCCTGTTTACATGGCCAATGCCCACATAAAAAACAGAAACAAAAACAATGGTGAGCGAGGCATTCTCCGTGCAGAGGTGGGAAGATTCCAGGGGCTTGCGGAAGTCTAGCTTAAACAGTGAGCTCCGGGTTCAGTAAAGGACCCTGTTCATTGTGAACCTGACCTCCACACCCCACGCACCCATGGGGTGAGGGTTGGGAGGTGGGAAATGAAGTCTGTCGTTGTTGATGTCAAAAAAAAAAAAAAAAAAACGATTTATGTTCGTGAACTTCCTTGTTCTCCAAACAAGAGTAAGTAATTTCTTAATGCTCTTTTATTTGAACAAGTAAATATTTACCAAGCACATTTTCATATTATAGTCACTGCGACACAAAGCAGAGAAAGCAGGGGCGGTGGGGACAAACGGTTTCTGAGGAAGATGGCTTTCAGCAATTTTCTATTCAAACTTTACCTTAATAATCAAGTGTGGGTTTTCAGGCACCCAACTCCAGTGACTCATCAGAAGCCTCCTCAAGCTTAGTTCTTGTCTGCTGGTCCTAAGAAACACACCTCGCGCTTTCATGAATAATTGATAGATGAGACCAGGGTACTAAAATTAACAAGTTAATATTACCTGTTTCATTGATAACCACTGCCGATAGATGATTCGCTGCTAAAGTGTCATTACCAGAGCTGCGATACCTTAGGTCTGAGTCATAAACAGAGTTTGTGTTTACTCTATAATACTTCCAAACCACGATTTCTAAGATTACTAAAATTCCCTGTACTAACTGTATCTCAGGTTGACACAGGTCATGGATGTTCATTTTTATATTTCTAAAAATTAATCAGGCCTGGGGAATATCATTTAACAGTAATAAATAATGGGTGAAAATGTAGACTCCCGACGACGACATTGACAATATTGAAAAAAGTGGGGACTGGGGGTGTGGCTCTGGGGCAGAGCACTTGCTTAGCATGTTTGAGGCCCTGGGTTCAATCCCCAGCATGGGAAGAAAGAGAAGTAAATTTGTTTGTTTGTTTGTTTGTTTGTTTGTTTTTTCGAGACAGGGTTTCTCTGTATAGCCCTGGCTGTCCTGGAACTCACTCTGTAGACCAGGCTGGCCTCGAACTCAGAAACCCGCCTGCCTCTGCGTCCTGAGTGCTGGTATTAAAGGCGTGCGCCACCACGCCCAGCGAGAAGTAAATCTTTCAGGGCTGAGTTGGGACCCAGGTGGAGTACCTGACTAATATGTCTGGAGTTCTGGATTTAATCCCTGGTACTGAAAAAATAATAATAAGTAATAATAATAACCCGGCCAGGTGTAGTGAAGCGCAACTTTAATCCCAGCACTTGAGAGGCAGCGACTGGTGGATCTGAGTTTGAAGCCAGCCTGGTCTACTGAGTGAGTTCCAGAAGCACCAAAGCTATATAGTAAGACACAGTCTCAAAAAGCAAAGGAAAAAAATCTGCCCCACTCCTCTGTATGAAGCCCCAACCTCAGTTTAATTTGACCTTTAACACATTACTTCTCAAACCATTTGCTGTTGCTTCCTTTGCTGGTCCAGTCCGTGATGGATTTTGCTTTTCTTTTTTTTTTTTTTTTTTTTTTTTTTTTTTTAATTTTTTTTTTTTTTTTTTTTTTTTTTTTTTTTTTTTTTTTTTAAAGATTTATTTTATTTATTATATGTAAGTACACTGTAGCTGTCTTCAGACACTCCAGAAGAGGGAGCCAGATCTCATTACGGATGGTTGTGAGCCACCATGTGGTTGCTGGGATTTGAACTTATCACCTTCGGAAGAGCAGTCGGGTGCTCTTACCCGCTGATCCATCTCACCAGCCCCGGATTTTGCTTTTCTTACCTTTCTTCTCTCATGATAGGTCTTTCTCAAGGACCACTCTCCTCCTAATAGCCTTCTCCCCACAGTGGCCTATTCCAGTCAGAGATGCCCCGCCTTCTAGCAATAGCAACGCAAGGGTTGTTATCCATAAAAATGTAAAAAGATGGGCCCAGTGCCTGCTCAGCAGAGGGAGGACTGAGAGATGAGCGCCCTCCCGAGTTGTGGAGCCCATCTGAAAAGGGAGAAACATACTCCGCTTCTCACAGTGCAAGAAAGCATCGCTGCAATCAGAGAAAAGCGACAAAGCCTCGCTGACAACGCTCTCAAGAACCACTCACTCTTCAGGGTGATCATTAACAAGCCCGGAAGCGCTCTCTGCACACTTGGGATAAACCGAACACGTCTCCAAACCCAAACGCATTTGTCAACATGGCTCCCAAGCTTACTTACCAAGAAAGATCTGGGAGAGACTAATCCTGTAACTATTTTGAGTAAAAGAGTAACTAACTAGCAGAAATTCAGGCTTAGAAAGGGATGGGATTTGTATTCATTGCTGCTTGAAAAGAAGAACACGAGGAAGTCTTTAATCCCAGCTACTCGGAGGGCTGAGGCAGGAGGGTTACAGGTTGAAAGGATAAGCTGCAGAGTGAGTTTAAGGTCCACCAGGCTACCATAGCAAGATCCTATGTCAAAATACGAAATAAAAAGAGGGCGGGGCAGCAAGATAACGCTGAAAGGGACCTGATATAGCTGTCTCGTAGGAGGCTATACCAGTGCCTGGCAAACACGGAAGTGGATGCTCACAGTCAGTTATTAGTTGGAACACAGGACTCCCAAAGGAAGGAGCTAGAGAAAGTACCCAAGGAGCTGAAGGGGTCTTCAACCCTCTAGGTGGAAGAATAACATGAACTAACTAGTTCCCCCTGCGCTCATGTCTCTAGCTGCATATATGGAAGAAGATGGCCTAGTTGGCCATCATTGGGAGGAGAGGCCCCTTGGTCATACAGACTTTATATGCCCCAGTACAGGGGAACGCCAGGGCCATTAAGTGGGAGGGGGTGGGTAGGGAGAGCAGGGCGGGGACGCGGGAGGGTAAGGGGAAATTTCTGGATAACACTTGAAATGTAAATGAAGAAAATATCTAATAAAGAGAAAAAAAATTTAAAAAAAAAAGAGGGCGGGGTGGAGGGGAGCTCAGAGGATATTGCTTAACATGCGCAAGGCCCTAGGTTTAATCTCAGGACAAAAGAAAGAAAAAAAGGGAAGGAAATAAAAGAGAGAAGAGCAGAAGGAGGGAAGGAAGGGAAGAAAAATGTGCAATTAGAAACCTAGGTCTGAGGCTGGGTTGCTTTCACCTGCTCGGGTCTTGCAGATCTGCATTTTATAGTTATTCAAAGGTGGGCTAGAGCTGTTAAGAGCCCCTTCTGTTCTCTCTCGCCAAGGACCTGGGTATTCACGGTATTCGCTGTACCTGCCTGCTGCACAGACATACATGCAAGTAAAATACTCAAACGTGAAATAAATTCAAAACACTTTTAGGTATTTTTTGTTGTTGTTGTTGCTGCTGTTGTTGCTTGGGTTTTGTTGTTATTGGTGGTGAGTTTTTGTTGTTGTGTTTTGTTTTGTTTTGAAGACAGGGTTTCACTATGTAGCCCTTGGCTGTTCTGGAACTCACTCTATAAACCAGGTGGGCCTCAAACTCACAGAAATCCACCTGCTTCTGCCCCTTGAGTGTTGGGACTAAAGGCGTGCACCACCAACACCCGGCTTAGTAAATAAACCTTTGAAAACTTAAAAAAATAATAAGAATTACTCCAAGGCCACATTCTTCCTGGGGACCGTCCTCACTGGAGAGAAAAGCTGAAGTTATATTTTAATAAGTGTGACCTCACAAACTTCTCAAATGACCCCAAAGTCCACTCCCTTCTGTTTTATATAGGGAGCAAAGTGCCCAGGGCACAAAGTGTATTACCCGCTGTTCATTTGAAGCTCTGCCTGAGCTCTTCACCTCAGACCCCTCATGTGAACCCTTCTCCTTTTGCGTTAGAGTCATGGTTTTGGGGTCTGATGGAGAGACATCTGTTTCTCCTAGCTTCCCTGAAAGGCGTCTGCGTGTTGTGGGGACACTAAAATCTGCTGTCAGGATCAGACTTCAGTTTCAATGAAGGAAAAGAAAACTTATCGAGCTCAGGCCTACTTCTGAGAAGAATATTTAAAGCCCACATCTCGAAGAAATTAGCAAAAGCATTCTGTGACCTGCTACCCTGCCCCATTCTGTGACCTGCTACCCTGCCCCCCATGCACGGTTCAATAGTTTCCATTTCTAAAAAAAAAAAAAAAAAAAGCAAATTCATTTAGAAAGATGTTTTGTAATGCAAATAGGAAGAATCGATGTGGTTAAAAACCAGTCTGTTCTTGAAAAGCCTGTGTGAGTCAATCTAAGAATTGCCAGTCATGCATCTTATCTGGCATTGTTTCACATGAAGTTCCAAAAGTTCCATCATTGGCCCACACACGGGAGTTGACAAAGATGCCCCTCCCCCATTGAACTCCTGCACAGAGTTTGTGCACAAACATACTCCCTAAAGACACTGTCTGGAGCTCTCACACTGGTTCTGAGTGTACACAGCCACTACCTCAAGAAATGTCTTTGTCATAGTTTGCTGAAAAAAAAAAAAGAATTCCCAGCCCTTCGATTTTTCCAATGAAGACTCTGGAGCCAGATGCTATGGTGAAAGCCTGCTAGCTCAGAGAGGCAAAGAAAGCACCCAGGTGACCTTCCTATTCCACCAATGTCCTAGAAAGAAAAAGAACCTCCTTCTCCTTCTCCATGCCTTCTTACATACCCTTCTTCTCAATATCCTTCCTTTCTGTTTTCTTGAGTTCACTCCCCTGTCAACTGGTTACTGGCTCTGCCCCTTGGCCTAGGGTGGATCTTTTTAGCTCTTGTCACAATCTTGGGGTTCACAATGTGATAAAAAAAGCCTGCAACAAGAGTCATTAACTACATTACCCTTTTATAAGTGGCAGCAAGAAAACCACCATATTAGCAGATGTACCTGAGAAGAAGGAGGGGTGGTAAAGACCAACAGAAGGCAGTGGAGGGAGATGAACCTAACTGAGCATGCTATAGACACGTATGAAAATGCAACGAAGACCCACTTCTTTTTATAATTAATATATATGAATATACAGAGACAGGAAAAGAAGGAAGAAACGCTCTCATTTTACAAAAAAGGGACCTCTTCCCTCCACCCCCAAACTGCTTCAAGAACAAAAGCTCTCCAACACAGTTATGAGGGTTGGGCATACAATAATTCAACTCATTACAACATGTAACACTGTATACACATATCTGAAATATTTATTTCATGTGCATGTGTGTGTGCCTAAATGAATGACTGTGCACCACATGTATGCTGTAGCCCTGGAACCAGAAGAAGGAGTGGTATCTCCTAGGACTGGAATTACAGGGACTAGTGGGCTATCCTGTGGGTTCTGGGAATTGGATCAAATCTTCTGCACGAGCACCAGGGGACCTTAACTGCTTGGCCATCTCTTCAGCACCTAAACAAATGGAATTTATTTCATTTTGAGACAGGGTCTCACCATGTAATCTTGGTTGGCCCGGGACTCTCTATGTACGGAAGAATGACCTTGAACCTCAGATCTTGCTGCTTTCACCTCCTAAGTGCTAGGATTATGGGCCTATGCCACCATGCACTGTGTATAGTACTGAGAGTCAAAGCCAGGGCTTTGTGAATGCTAGGTAAACTCTCTACCAACTGAGCTACACTCCCGGCCCCCACAACCTCGCCAAATAAATAAATAAATAAGGAAAACAGACTTCCTGAAGTAGTTAAGTTTAATCTAATGAGATATATTTAAATGTGTTATGAAATATGACTTCCCTTTTGAACTTGAGACCTAATTTTGTAATAGTTAACATACGCTCTAATCTCTCTTAATGCTTTTGACCTGGGCTCTCTTATTTGGTTCCTTGATAATTGATTTAAAGTTTGAGGCTCTTTTCATACTGTGAAACAGCTGGGTAAACTTCCCTAGTTCTAATTATCTGTAACCAAGAGTACCTACTTAACTTTCCCTTCAAAAAGCAAAGTCCCCTTATATTTCCCTGGAACACGATCACCATAGTGATAATCACCATAACAATGATCACCATAGCAATCCCATGGGATGCTATTACAGGCCAGAGTGAGACACAGGACTGCCTTTTGGTAGGAGGATTTAGGCTCAGATTGGAAAGCACAGAGCTAGCACCTATACCTCTGACTTCCTTCTCTGTGATTCAGTCTGTGACTTCCCCTTCTATCAAACTGGTTTGCAAGTCAGATGAAACCTCTCATGAGAAGTCTTACAGTTCTCCCCCTTTCTCCTTAGGGACTTGGGTTTTCATTCATATAAGTAAAGCCAGGCGGAGCCAGGCATGGTGGCACACACCTGTAACCTTAGCACTTCGAAGGATGAAGCAGGAGAATCAGGATCAGAACTTCAAGGCCGGCCTTGACTGCATAGTGAATTTGAGTAAGGCCAGCCTGGCTGTATGAGGCCCTGCCTCAAAGGAAATGAAGAAAAGAAATTGAGAATGGTGGCGGAGGGGAAGCAGGAAGGGAGGAAAGAAAAGAGAAGCAGTCCAATACAAATAATAATAAGCTAAATACAAAATGTTATTAGTACCTAATATAACTGATTATGAAAAATGCAAGCCAAGCAACATGTTATTTGTCTAATCAGAACATTACTTTTATTTATTTTATTTTATTTTATTTTATTTTATTTTGTTTTTTCGAGACAGGGTTTCTCTGTGTAGCTCTGGCTGTCCTGGAACTCACTTTGTAGACCAGGCTGGCCTTGAACTCAGAAATCTGCCTGCCTCTGCCTCCCAAGTGCTGGGATCAAAGGCGTGCGCCACCACGCCCGGCAGAACATTATTTTTAAAATAGAGTCTGCCACAGTCATTGGAAGAAAATAACAGTTGGTTTGACTATATCTGGCTATCTCACCATATTCTTTGACACTTAGAACTATTCCACTCAGTTCTAAAATGGGACTATAGTAACCATGCAAACTGTATCAAGTTCATGTAATTAGACAGCACAGAAAAAAACACAATAAATAATTACCTTATACCTATAATCCCAACACTCAGGAAACCAAGATTCACATTCAAAGACAGTCTATACTACAAAGTAAGGTGCAGGCAGCAGCCTGGTCTACTGAGCAAAACACTGTCTCGGAAATAAACTCAAAAAGGAAAGCTGGCTCTTTCTTGCGTTTGTTAACAGTGGAAAGTTCTCTTGCTTCACTGTTGCACCACTGTGACTAAAATACAAACATTTGCTGCTTGGGTAAGTTGTCACCAGAAGCTACAGATTATCAAACAAAAATTCCAGTGTCAGACATAGAATACCTTCTCTGTTTGTTTGCTTGCTTGCTTTTTTTTTTTTTTAATAGGTTTCAGGTTTTTTTATTGTTATTGTTTATTTTTTTGGAATTTTTGCTTGTTTGTTTGTTTGTTTGAGATAGGGTTTCCCTATCTAACGTGGCTGGCCTTGAACTCAGAGATCTCCCTCCCTCCCTCTGCTTTCCATGTGCCCTAGGGTGCCAGGAGGCTGCCTTCTGTTTGCTAATTTTTTAGCATTTAAAAGTCAGTACTGATTTTGCATTAGCTCTTCTGAAATCCTTGTTTTAGCCGCCAGATGCTAATGTTATCTGCTAAGGTGAGGGGGTGGGTATCATGCTAAATGCATGCTATTTGTCACATTTAACCATGTAGGTTATAACAGGTACAACGTAACCACAAAGTTGAAGAAGGCTAGATTTTATTCCCTTTCATCTCTCAGACAGAGGTTTAATTTTAGGCTTTGCTAGAATGATGTCTTTCTGCTGTGTTGTAATGGCCCTTGCATCATATATATATATATATATATATATATATATATATATATATATATATATATATATATATATATATATGATGTGTAATGACTCGCAAGCACAACGGGAAGGGCTGCATAGCTTAGTGCCTTTCTCCATTTTCACAAGATTTAGAATTACTTTTTCGCCGTGCTGGGAAGTCATTTATAAACGTTTACAAGCCGAATCCATGTAGTAATTATTTTTTAACTACTTTCTCAAACAAGTCACTTAACAGTTGACAGCCAGGAAAGAAAGTGCTGAGACCCAGTCAACAGATGGGCCGTCGCTATGGAAACAAGTCAGAAGAAAAGGTCACTTTCTGTGGGCCCCACTCTTCACTTCCCTGACCACCAGCCCCACAATTTTAAGTTCAAACACAGCCTTCTCAGATGATACTCTCCTCTCTGCCCTCTCATTCTCTTGCAGACATTTCTCCTTTACTTTCAGTCGTTGGGCAGGCCTACATGCTTCCATATGGACACACACCATGCGCTATCTACTTTTGCAAGCCACTAGATGAGCTCGCCCTCTTCCAATAAATTGCAACTTGGTATTGATGCTGTGGGCTGATTTTGCCCAGGTCCGTCTCTCCTCTCAAGCTCCAGTGACCATTGTCAACGTCTCAGTTTTTCTGAAACATCTACTCCAGTAGAGCAGAACCTATCAATGTCCCCTTCTTCTGGGTCACACAAGAAAGCCACACTCAACTGCTTCTTTGTGTATGAGATAGTCAATGTGCAAGTTCTGTTTGTGGAGCATGAGCAGAAGTAGCCTCCCACTGGGGGCGGACCTGAGCTGCCTACGTGCCCACATGTTCTCTTACCCCTCAGAGCAGGGGAACACTTATCCTGTGCAGACTATAGCCATCACTGAGAGAATCATAAATGTGTAAGAATAAGTCTGTGAAGCAATTCCTCATCACACCAACACAGTCACACACATCAAGAGACGTGCCCCTGAGACAGAAGAGCGCACACTAGCTATAGTTGCAAGGCTACCCTGTCACTAACCCATTAGCTATGGCCTTGCATTCTGTTTGATTGAAAAAGAAAAGATTTAAATGCCCTTGGCCTTCTGCTAAGTGAAGGGGGTCAACTTAAGGGACCTGAGGAATTAGGGCTTAATAACTAGGCTAAATTATTTCATTCTTTTTAATTTGTTTGGTTGGTTTGATTTTTTTGTTTTTCGAGACTGGGTTTCTCTGTGTAGTCCTGGCTGACCTGGAACTTGCTCTGTAAAGCAGGCTGGCCTCCAGTTTAGAGATCTGCTTGCCTCTGCCTCCAGCGTGCTGGGATTAAAGACATGCACCACCACAGCCTCGAGTAATTCCTTAACTCTTAGGGGAGCTAGACTTTCCTAATTTGAAAACACCAGCCACTGTATAACCTCTAAAGTTTAGCATCTGGAGCTGGGCCGTGGTGGCTCACACTTTTAATCCCAGAACTGGGGAGGCAGAGGCAGGCAGATCTCCAGGGTCCAGGGCAGCCTAGTCTACAGAGAAAGTTCCAAGACAGCCAGAGCTGCACAGAGAAAGCCCAGCTCAACTTAGCATCTGAGGAAAGATAGGAGGGGCTCCTTTACAGGCCGCCTTTCTACATAACCCAGAGAGTTAGACTCCAACATGGTACATTGTGCCTGAAAGTTGAGAGACTGATCTTCCTTGTTCTATTTTTTAAAAAGAAAAGAAAAAACAAAATAGGTGTTCAAACTGAAATTTAAAAACGTACTTTACCATTAAAATGTAAGTTACTCTAGGTACTCTATTTATCTATTACTAAGCAAATCACTTGTTAGTGCCCAAATTAAAGGCTAACAAAAAGATTATTTCCTCCTGCAAAAGAGAAGTCTCTGTCTGGCGGAAGAGCCCATCAGCCCTGCTTAGCCCTTTAGGTCTCACCACTTCCACGCTGACTTTTATTTGCCTTCATATGCAGAGTGGTTACACCAGGGACAGCCCTCTGGAAGTGGCTAGTGAAAGCGGGGTGGGGCATAGATAAAGAGATGGTTCTAAAAGGNAAAGATTATTTCCTCCTGCAAAAGAGAAGTCTCTGTCTGGCGGAAGAGCCCATCAGCCCTGCTTAGCCCTTTAGGTCTCACCACTTCCACGCTGACTTTTATTTGCCTTCATATGCAGAGTGGTTACACCAGGGACAGCCCTCTGGAAGTGGCTAGTGAAAGCGGGGTGGGGCATAGATAAAGAGATGGTTCTAAAAGGCAAACCTGGAGGTGAAAATTTCAGGAAAATATATGTATGGAAGGTAAGATAATAATAACAATAATAACACATTAGTAATAGTAATAACAATAATGTCCTTAAGAATATGCACGCATGTGTGCCTTTTTCTTTTATTTTTGTTTTTTTGGTTTTTTTTTTTTTTTTTTTTTTTCCAAGACAGGGTTTCTCTGCACAGCCCTGGCTGTCCTGGAACTCACTCTGTAGATCAGGCTGGCCTCGAACTCAGAAATCCGCCTGTATCTACCTCCCAAGTGCTGGGATTAAATGTGTGGGCCACCACTGCCTGGTGCATATGTGCCTCTTGGTTAGGTTTTGCATGCTTCTGAACTGATCCCCTTAGAACAAGCCTGGCACCCCAGCAAGGCATCAAACATGGATGGCGGTAGGCCTGGTAACTCTATGCATTGTAACCAGTTAGAAGCAAGGAAGTGGTAGCCTGGGACTTTCAGACGATATCTAAACTACGGACAGTCTCATCGTTTGTACACTAACTGAAAGTCAGTGCTTAGTTGTAGAACTGAATTGGATTCTAGATCACCCAGTTGGTGTCCGGAGAATGTGAGAAAACGAAAGCCGAGGCGTCCAGCGTGTTGTAAATAAGGCTAGGTCAGAAGCCAGACCCTGCAGACATCAAGTAGCTTCAGGAAAGTTGTTGCAGTAGTCGATTAATCCCATTCATCCTGGGCAGTGTGCACCCTTCTCTACCTGCCCCAGTGTACTGAGTTCCCAAATGAAAGGCAGACACACGCGTGCGCACATTTGGAAAGTTCCTCTACCTGTTAACTCAAGAAGGAGACTGGGCTGCTCTTCCCACACAGTCCCATTAGAATAGGAATGGAGAAGAAGGAACACAGCCCTAAGGAACGAACCCCTTTTGTGTGCGGGCAGGGAAAGCAAAGGTTAGCAGGGGCCACGTGGTTTTCAGTTTTTCATCTACTGGATTTGTAGGCTACATCATGCCAGAAATCCTACTGTATCTTCTCCTTCCAGGATCTCAGTCACCTCCCACTATGACCAGCTTGGCAGAAACGAAGACATTCTAAATTTGTGTCTCTCCATCTATCAGGCTATGGAAACAATAGATCACACACACACACACACACACACACACACACACACACACACATGCACAAAGGGAATTTCTCCAGGAATCTCAAGCAGGGAGAAAGAAAAGGTGCCATCCAGATAGGGTGTTTGTCCCTGAAAAGAGGATGAGAAGACTGTACCCTCCCCAACTCCAACTGCCACACAAAGATGGGTCAGTGATGGGTGGGCAGGGCCACAGCTTGATCCAGACTGCTTAGATGTGTATAGCCCTGGCTTTCTATTTAAACTTCACTCTCACTTCAGGACCTTGAAGATGAACTGGAGGAGGGTCTCTGGACCTCTTCACAATTTGGCTGTTTCAGCAAGCTTCTAGAGGACAGATAGCTAAACTTGGCTTCTTGCCCACATTTGATAACACCCCAGATTCACTTTACTCGGATTCAGTCCTAGACTAGAGGTCATAGGACACTCCCCACATGTACGGGGCAAGGCGTAGCCTCAACTTCCAGACTACTCCGCACATAGCTTAGTCTTTCTGGTCAAGTACAGTTTCCTGTCTCTGGTTTAAAAAAACACACACACACAAAACCCAACAACACTCTTGCTTAGAATAGAACTTCAGTACAGCATCCAGTCTTTCCTGTTAGTCAGGTTTAAAGTGCTGCAGACTAACGGGCTGTGTTGGTGACCTGTAACTGAGTCATCCCTGAAGGGATAGCGTTCTGTGGCACCTGTTAGGAGGCATGCCTGGACTGAAGACTCTTCAAGATAAGAGTTCATTTTCTCATTTCTACCTCTTGTGCAATTGTTCTCTATTGATAGATAGATGATAGATAGATAGATAGATAGATAGATAGATAGATAGATAGATAGATAGATAGATAGACATTCTTGGTGTTGTACAAAGAAACATACAAAGTGAAAGTAACAAAATAAAGAAAAAGTAAACCATGACCAGAATGAGGCTAGCAGCAACACCCATGGCCAAGATGGCCTTTGCCTTTTATCCCTAATGCGAGGGGGAACTTGGCTATACCTTACTGCCTAAGGTTCATCTCATAGTCTACTCCTACTTTTATTTACAAAACTGATCAAGGGAAAGGAGGAAGGGCCTTTGCATAAACAACAACAACAACAACAAAAGGTTTACCAAGTTGGGGAGATGAAAAGGTTTGGGTTCAAGTTGGGTGTGTGGTGGCATACATCTTTATCCCAGCACTTAGGAGGCAGAAGCAGGTGGAACTCAGGCTGGCCTGAGTTTGAGGCCAGCCTGTTCAACAAAGTTCTAGGACAGCCAAGGCTACGCAGAGAAACCCTGTCTTGAAAGGCACATGCACACGTGTGTACACACATACACACACACACACACAGACAGACACACAAACAAGGTTTGAAGTCCTTTGCATAAGTTTTAACAGGTGTAGGGAGATTTATGGAATGTTGACCCACCTGAGCTATCTATCTTTGATAGAAAACAAATAAAACAAAATGTTTCTCATGGCCCCTTTCCCTCTTTTTATTAACATCCTAGCTTCCCTCCCATTGATAACTTCTGCCCTTCCTGGGAAATATGGTACTGGAAGAGAGCAGCATGAACAGATGTGTGTTCTTGGGAGGTGATAAAACCTCTCTGGGGAATTAACACCGATAATGGTAAATACTGAAGCGGCATTTACTGTGTACCAGGAGTACATGAAGTTCCTTCCATATTTTAATTCCATGTCCCCAGCCAGCAACCCTATGAGATCAGTTCATGAATGGGAAAACCAAGCCACAGAGGGGTGAAGAAACGTGCCCAGTAAACACGGGACAGATCTGAAATAGCCTTTGCCCTTGGTACCACAACATTTTGTTCCCCAATAATGTATTTCTGAATGGGACTCAGTGAAAGCAGTAGTATCATGTATCAGCGCAAACCACAATTCAGATCCCAAGAGCCTTCTATGCCCCTGGCAGGTATGTTAGGCCCCAAATAAAACATAAAAATATAAAAAGAAGTTTTTAGTCAACTACTGATCTCTTGTTGTTTATTTGTTCTGAGGTATTTTTGTTTTGGTTTTGGTTGGTTGGGCTTTTTGTTTTGGTTTGGTTTGGTTTGGTTTGGTTTGGTTTTGAGACCAGGCTAGTCTTGAACTCACAGAGATCCACCTGCCTCTGCCTCTTGAGTGCTGGGATTAAACGTATGCAACACCACCCCCTGGCATTCCTACTTTTCTTATTGAACTCAGGATCACCTGCCCAAGGATGTCACCACTCACAATGGGCTGGGCTCTCCTTCATCAGTCACTAAGTAAGAAAATGCCATACAGCCTGATCTTATGGAGGTTTCTCAATGGAGGTTCACTTCTTTCAGAAGATTCTGACTTATATTAAGGTGATATAAAACTAATAAGCACCAATCATGTCAAGAAGAGGACGAGGTAGGAAGGAAAAAAAAAAGAAGAGGAGGGGGGAGGAGGAGGAGGAGGGGAGGAGGGGAGGAGGAGGAGGAGGAGGAGGAGGAAGAGGAGGAGAGAGAGAGAGAGAGAGAGAGAGAGAGAGAGAGAGAGGATTGTCTCCCTCCCCATTAGTCCTACTTCAGTAGGGTTGGACACTACAGACAGGAAGGGAGCTAGCCCATCTACTCTGCCGCAACTTTTGTGATATTAAATGTGGTTTTATTTTTGTTTAATTATTAATTTTAATAATCTTTCATTGTGATACACACCACCTGTACCATAGGGCTTAAAATATACATTAACCACTTGAAGAATAATTCATACCTGAACACTCACCATGTCAGCACTGGTCATGAGATGATGAACAGGGGGTCTGAATGCAGGAGTAGCACACCACGCAGATTCAGACCCTGAAGGCTGGTAGGTGAGGAGCTCCCTCTCATCTCTTTGTAAGCAGAACCTCATGGATAGCTGGGGGAGACCTTGTACTTCTGATCCTCCTGTCTCAGCCTCCTATTTCAACTGGTAGCAATCCTCCTGTCTCAGCTTTCCTAGTGCTAACGTTATAGACTCAAGGCCCCATGCCTGGCTTTAACCCTATCTTTAAAGAAAATATTCAGGTTCTGAAAGACTGTAGAATAGAACTAGCATATGAGTTTGTGGGAGACACAGTTCAGCCTTGATAGGAATCCTGAAGCCAAAAGATAGAGGTACCACGAGGCAAGAGGTTTGATCATGGGTTCTACCAAGGGCTAATTAGCCTCATGGTCAAAACCTTGATATGGAATTTTCCATGAGCCAGAAAGGAAATTTTACCTTTTCTTAGCCACTTATATTTTAGGATAATTCATAGAAGTTGTCTTAAAGTGAGAAAAGTAAGAAAACCTCATTCATCTTCTATTCTCTTCACCTCACTGGGGTTGGTTTGAATGAAAAACATCCTGCATAAGTTCATATACTTAAACCCTTGGCCCCTAGTTGGTGGTGCCCTTTGGGGGTCCTTGATGGAGGGAATACAGCACTGGGGCCAGATTTGAGAGTTTGTAACCTTGACCCAGCTCCAGTTGGCTCTCCCTGCTTCCTGTTCTCAGTTGACGATGTGATCTCTCAGCTTTCTACCCCTGTTTCTGTAGCTTCTCCCCAGTTACAAACATCCAGTTCTCGGGAGCCATGAACACAAATCAGTTCTTCCTTAAGTTGCCTTTGGTCATGGTATTTAGTGACAATAATCGTAGAGTGACTAATATGTGTGTTAAACCACACATTAGTATAGATATAGTATTCTCACAGTACAGGTAGTAATCTCATCTCTTCAGAGATGAGAGAAGGGTACCAGATGTGAAATGCTTGATGAAGGCTGGAGAGATGGCTCAGCGGTTAAGAGCACGGGATGCTCTTCCAGAGGTCCTGAGTTCAATTCCCAGAAACCACGTGGTGGCTAACAACCATCTATAATGGGATCCAATGCCCTCTTCTGGTGTGCTCTCATAAATCAATCAATCAATCAATCAATCAATCAAATGATTTTGGTAAAACTGGCCCTACACATTACAGAACTGATTAGTTCTGTAATTGATTGACACGTGGATTAATACTAAGTAATATGAAGTATTAGAAACAAGATGTATGGGGTTTTGTTTGTTTGCTTGTTTTTTAGTTTCTTTTAGAGTTTATTTATTTATTTATTTTAAGTTTTGATGTCCTTTTGATTGGTTGTTTTTGTTTGTTTGTTTGTTTGTAGGGTTTTTTGTTGTTGTTGTTGTTGTTGTTGTTGTTGTTTGAGACAAGGTCTTACTGGGACGCCCAGGCCGACCTGAAACTCTCTGAGCAGCCCAGGCTGGCTTCGAACTCTGATTCTCTTTCTTCAGCCTCCACCAAGCTGAGATTACAGATGCTCCAGCCAGCCAGCCTGCCAGCACTTGGTATAACCTGGGGTTTTGATGGAAGAGCCACAGGGAATAGAGGGACTCTTTAACACAGCTTAGGCTACAGTAGTGACAAGGAGTCTCCCACAGTGATAAGCAAGACACTGAGGAAAGCCCTGGGTTGCAGGCAAGCGTGGAGCAACAGACAACATCCTATTGAGGAACTGAACAGAAGCTGCAGTCTATGAAAGCTTCCTGGAGGCTCCTTGGTGGCTTCCTGGCACTGGGAGTGATAATGCTGGCCTCAGCTGAAATCCCTAGCCTGCTTGTCCCCAGAGTCATTGAACCCCCCCCCCACACCCCCTGTTGGAGTCCTTTTGATCTTGGACGAGTCATCTCATCTTCACTGATGGGGAAATTAACACCATTTGACCTCCAGTTCTCCTGAATCTTTCACATCTTAACACCAGCTGTTGGCCTTTGAAAATCAAAAGAAATCGAATGAGTCTCTGACTTGGCTAGGACATTTTTTTCCCTGGAGGTTGTTTTTTGTCCAGCCAGCGGCAGAAGGTGTGTAAAATTAGCGGGACCATCACACACACCTAAGCCCAGCCAAGGTATCACTATTGAGATAACCAGCTGGAAGAGTGTCACCCTCGTTTTATGGTTAGGTTGAAGAACAATAAAAAGAAAAGCCTTCATGTTACCTAAGACGATAGGGACAGTCACAATCAAGCTGGCCCCTGTGGGAATCCCAAGCAAAAAAACAAAAAAACAAAAAAACAAAAAAACAAAAAAAAAAAAAAACAATAAGCAGGCTAATGTGGTCACACTGCAGGCCACACAGGGGCTGCATGTGATCAAGCGAAAGGAAACTCCCTCAGAGACAGGCCAGGCTCAAGAGTTACTAGACAGTTGCTGGCTTCCCCTTATAAACAACATGATCACCTTTGGTGATATTCCAAAGGCACATGTCATCTGGAATGTTGAGGTCAGACCTACAGCTATGAAAAGGGAGTTTCCCATTCAAATTACAAGGAAGTATAGAACATGATGGGCATGGTAGAACTTGCCTGTAATTCTGGCATTTGGGAGGCTGAGGCAGCAGAATCATCAAGAGTCTGAGGCCAGCCTGGGCTAGAGAGTGAGAATTTTTCCCATAAGAAAAAGAGAGAAGAGAGCTGGAGAGATGACTCAGCAGTTAAGATCACTGACTGCTCTTCCAGAGGTCCTAAGTTCAAATCCCAGCAACCACATGGTGGCTCACAACCATCTGTAATGAGATCTGATGCCCTCTTCTGGGTCTGTCTGAAGAGAATGACAGTATGCTCACATACATAAAATAAATAAATCTTTAAATAGAAAAGAAAAGGAGAGAGAGAGAGAGAGAGAGAGAGAGAGAGAGAGAGAGAGAATATGGGAGAGCAGTGAGATGGTTCATTGGGTAAAGAAACATGCAAGCTAGACAATCCTGATGACCTGAGTTTCACCCATAAAGCCATGTAAAGATGAAGGGAGAGGACCAACTCCACAAAGAGGCCCCCTTCCCTCCACACCAGTGCTGTGGCACACATGCGCCCTCTCTCCATATCACCACCGTCAAATGCACAACAGCAACAAATGAAATTAAATGTTTAAAAACACAGAAAGAAATAGAGCACATCAATAAACATTATCCAGCCTTAACTGTCCTGTATCTCTGTTTACAGAAGGTTGAACTAGACAAATGTTAACCCCAGCATTCTTTTATTGGATTGTTGCTTGATTTGGTGGGATTGAGAATTGAACTTAGGGGCTGGTGAGATGGCTTGGTGGGTAAGAGCACCCGACTGCTCTTCCGAAGGTGATGAGTTCAAATGCCAGAAACCACATGGTGGCTTACAATCACCCGTAATGAGATCTGATGCCCTCCTTTGGTGCACCTGAAGTCAGCTACAGCGTACTTATGAAGAAGAAGAATAAAACGAATTTAAAAAAAGGAATTGAACTTAAGGCCTGGTGCACATAAGCATGCACTCTACCACTGGGCCACACCCAGTAACCTCAGAGTGCAAAATGTTAAAATGATTCCCAGTTATCAGTATTTGGGCAGAGTCATTAGACAGAAGGCTTGGTCAAACCTGGTTAAGGGAGCTCTGAGTAGAATAAATAGATAGGAGGAATATTCTGTCCATACTTGGAATATATGTAGCTGCTAGAATTTACACATAAGCCAAGAAAGTGTAAGACTCAGAGGAAAGTGGTATCAGACAAGCATGGTGGGCACACCTCTAATCTCAGCATCTTAACCTATATAGTGACATCTGGAGTATAAGAGGAAAGGAGAGGAAAGGGGACTAGGGGAGATCTGGGAAGGGGGTAGAGATAGGAGGGAAGGAATAAAAAAGAAATCCCAGCACTTGAAAGATAGGAACAAGCTGAGCAGTGGTGGCTCATGACTTTAACCCCAGCACTTGGCAGAGGTAGAGGCAGAGGCAGGCAGATCTTTGAGTTTGAGGCCGGCCTGGTCTACAGAGTGAGTTCCAGGACAACCAGGATTATACAGAGAAACCCTGTCTCAAAAAAAAAAAAAAAGAAAAGAAAGAGAGGGAGGGAGGGAGGGAGGAAGGAAGGGAGGGAGGAAGGAAGGAAGGAAGGAAGGAAGGAAGGAAGGAAGGAAGGAAGGAAGGAAGGAAGGAAGGAAGGAAGGAAGGGAGGGAGGGAAAAGGTGTTGTGGCTCCCCCCAGAACATCTGAAGTTGGTCTGAGCCCTCTTATTTGAATCAGTCTGTTCTGCTAAAATCCATATTGAAAGATGAGTGAAGTTGCACTTCACTTTTTTTGGGACTTTTCAAGACATGGTCTCCATTCTCTCTTCTATGTTAATAATAATCTTGTTATTTCTGTTTCATAGCTACAAATAAAATGATATGCCAGGTCACGGCGATCTCCAGGGAGAGCTAGGTTCTGGCAACATTTCCCAATGTCCCTGGGGAGTGGCTGAGGCTCTTGACCCCTAGGTACCATCAGCTATGTATTTCAGCTGCATGTCCTCTATCAGGCACAGCAGAGCATCCTGCGTACCACCGGCCCTCATCAAATGGTCACCGTCTGAAATCCTCACAGGAACTCTTTTGTGAGTGTGAGAACATAGGCTTTGGAATTGGCCCCATTTCAGTTCTGTCCTGACCCTTTAGTCCTTTGACTTGGAGCACACTTTCTGCTCTTCAATTCTGCTTAGTGTTACAAAGAGAAAGGGGGTAGGGTGGCTCAATGGTATAGAATTTGTTGACGTGTTCGGGAGACCGGAGCTCCATCTTTAGCCCCACAAAAGGGAGAAGGGGGTTCAAGAGGGGGGGGGAGATAATCATAGTCCTCAGAGTTCTGAGAGGGAATCCGTGAAATTACTTTTACAAAGCACTTAATTCAGAAGCATCTGGTTTATCGTAACTGGAAAGCCGGAAAGGCCAGTGGAGTCAGCCTACGCTTCGGCTGCTACAGGTTAGAGGAGCCTGGAACTTCAAATAGAGCCTCTGGGGATGCCTCTCCTCCGAGAGACTGTTTCACTGCTGTGGTCCCCACCCTGCAGGCTGCTATGTTGGCAGAGGAGCAGGAGCTGAATCAGCACAGCTGCCCTCAGGGTAATTTTAAGTCCCACAGGGCCATGGCCCTAACCGTATACCCAACACACCCATATCTAGCTTTCCTGTCTATGGAGAGATGAAGGCAAGCAGAAGCACCTGTCTCCCCAGCTGCATGTGTCTGTCTTGTCTGCATACATTCGTCTCATCTGCCATCCTGCCTGCATTGGCTTGTGCATGTGTTAGTGCCAGAGAGACTCCTGACTTAGACCTGAGGTGCATACAGGAAGTCAAGTCTTTTTGCTATTCTGTGGGTAGTTAAGGAAAAATATTAACTGATTACTTACTATCTATTTCTAAGTCTGATATAAAGAAACTAAATCATTTTTTCTGACCCCCCCAACCCCCTTCACTAGATTCTTTTTATCATCACATTTAAAAATCGAAAAACCAAAAAAATAAAAAATGAAATAATTAAAAAATAAAAATTAGGTCTGGCCAGTTGATTCGGTGGGTGGGTAAAGCATTTGCTGCCAAGGATGTCGACATGCATTCAATTCTTCAAACCTACATGATAGAAAAAAAGAAAAGAAAAAAAGAACTGAGTTTGGAATGCTGTCCTCTGACCCCGACACTTACATGATGCAAAGGCACATATGCTCACACACATACACACACACACACACACACACACACACACACACACACACAAAACCAATGAATAAAATATATGTAACTATATTAATATATATGTAACTAATAAAATATATGTAAATATAATATATTTTATAATAAAATATATAAGTTGTAAATTTATTTATTTACAGCGATAAATAAATAAGCAATAAAATACTGAACATTACCAGAGCAGCCCCCATCCTTCAAGGCAGTCATGAGCTAGCTCACTCTCCTGACTCAGTACATGACACTGTTCTCACACTACTCATTGGCACTTTCTTCGCCTGTGACAACGATACACTCACCTGAGGGGCTTGCCTCTTCTTGCCTTTCCCTTAAAAGCCTCTGGAAGCTACCCAGGGTCGACTTCTGTTGATGACTCTTCCTGTTAACTCTTCGGAAGCCAGCCTCCTATCCCAGTGTGTGTGTGGGGGGGGGGGCAGTCTACCCAAAGCCTACAAGAAGGTCAATATATACCATACATACCTACTAGAAACTCCTAAATCCTAACACTCATGGTCTACATACATCATCCCCACTAGTCCACTAGTGACTGGTTTGATGGATGTATCCTATTTGTTATAAGGGCAGAGGACATCAGGATCTGAACTTTAGTGCTCAGTGGGGTGGGGAAGATGCAGGAATCCTTTGATGTTAGTGTTCCTAGCAGCCACACACCATCATCTTTTGGAAACATAAAAATACCAAGGCTCTGCATCAAACCACTAGAGGAAGAACCTCTGGGGTTGAATGGAGCATTTTAAGTTTGCTCATTTCCATGTGCAGCAACATGTTGGAAACCCAGCTCAATGACTCTTACCCATAATTGACTCACAGACTCCTTCAGCAATGCAAACCGGAACAGCTCTATGGCTAACAGCATTCCCTGAACCTAGGCAGGCAGCACACACTGGTCTGTAACTTCAGTTCCAGAATGCCTCTGGCCTTGGAGGGCACCTCCACTAAAGTGCATGTGCCCACATTCAGACACACCTGCACATTTCATGACCAGGATGGCACCACCCACAGTGGGCTGGGGCTGGGTCCTCCTACGTCAATTATCAATCAAGAAAGTGTACCCACAGACTTGCACACAGGCCAATCTGATAGAGGCAATTCCTTAATCAAGGCCCGTCTTTCCAGATGACTCCAGCTTGTGAAAGTTCACAAAAGACAAAGAAACAAGCAAAAACAAACAAAACCAGCCAACACACTGCCCAATAGTCTCTCTCATTTCTTACTGGGAACACCAGACAGACATACTTTTGTCTGACCAAAAATAACAAGAAAGAAAACAATTACCATTTATCTCACCAACATATTGTTAAAGGTATTTCTCAGATAAACCACCTAATGCTACTAAAATTCATAAACCTGATGAAATTGTCTTTAGTGAGCTTGCTAATTGCCCTAAACATATGGTGGTATGATGGTTTATATATACTCTGTCCAGGGAGTGGCACTATAAGAAGGTATGGACTTGTTGGAGTAGGTGTGTTACTGTGGGTATGGGCTTTAAGACCCTTATCCTAGCTGCCTAGAAGTCAGTATTCTGCTAGCAACCTTCAGATGAAGATGTAGAACTCTCAGCTCCTCCTGCACCATGACTATCTGAATTCTGCTATGTTCTTGCCTTGATGACAATGGACTGAACCTCTGAACCTGTAAGCCAGCCCCAATTGAATGTTGTCCTTATAAGAGTTGCCTTGGTCATTGTGTCTGATCACAGCATCAAAACCTTAACTAACACAGGTGGGTTTAACTGTATTCCCCAAAAGATAAATCAAAATTCTAAAACTTAGGAATGTGAAATTAATGGGAAATAAGATCTCTGCAGATATAAACAAGTTAACAGGAGATCATTGGGATGGATCCTAAATCCAGCATGAATGGTACTCTTGTAAGAAATAGGAATACTTGGAGAACTAGATTCAAAGAAGAGTTGGACATATGATGATGGAAAACAGACTGAAATGATACATCTGTGAGCCAAGGGCTATTAGCCATGACAACCAGACAGCTGGAAGAGAGGCACAAGGAACCATTTTCCCCTCCAGTCTTCAGAGGGACCATGTTCCCAATGACATCTTGATCTATGAGAGGATAATTTCCTGTCGCTTTAAGCTACTTGATTTAAGGCACTTTATGTAGCTGTCTTAAGAAACGAGTACATGGGGGGGGGTATAGGGGACTTTCGGGATAGCATTTGAAATGTAAATGAAGAAAATACCTAATAAAAATTTGGAAAAAGAAAAAAGAAAGAAAGAAATGAGTACACCTTGCTAGGCTGCGTGGTGGTTCACACCTTTAATACCAACACTCAGGAGACACAGCCAGGTGGATCTCTGTGAGTTCAAGGCCAGTTTTACATTCAGACTAGCCAGAGATACATATACTGGGACCCTGTATCAAACAACAACAAAAACCCACTATACCTCCTAATTGTTCCATTTGTCTAAGCAGCATCCTGGGTGCAGAAGCTATGGGACAAACCTGGGCATCTCCACTGTGCCAACCTGGGTTGGTGAAAAGACTTCTTTTTTTTTTTTTTTTTTTTTTTTTTTTATTATATGTAAGTATACTGTAGCTGTCTTCAGACACTCCAGAAGAGGGAGCCAGATCTAGTTACGGATGGTTGTGAGCCACCATGTGGATGCTGGGATTTGAACTTATCACCTTCGGAAGAGCAGTCGGGTGCTCTTACCCGCTGAGCCATCTCACCAGCCCAGTGAAAAGACTTCTTGATAGTTCTAATGTTGCTCCCAACTCTGCTTCTCTGGAAGACTTTACTTGAATATTTTTGCTCCTGACATTTTCAATAATGTCACTTCACTTCCTCTGAGTACTGCAAGTGTCTTATGCTCAAATGGATTGTAACTTTTCTAGGAGCAGGAGAAGTGTCCATCTTGATCATGGGCCATGACTTTGTCAGTGCCTAGCTTGAAGAAAATCCTGAATGAAGACTTCTGTGCATGGATGGATGGATGGATGGATGGATGGATGATTCCAAGGCACTTAGCACTTACCAGGATGGATTTTTCTGTTGCCCCTCCTCCTGTTGATCTCCCCTCTTTTGACTTGACAGATACAATCTGGACCATTTCTGCTTGTTCCTCTCCGTCTATTCTACAACTCTCACTCTCTTGCTCTATATCCTCAAGCCTTATGTGGTTCTTTTTATTTGTTTTTACTTTATTTTCTCTTCAATTCTTCTAGATGTGATTACCAATGATACTATATGATCCTCTGTTGTATGATAATATTTTCCTGGGGAGACACATCACACACATCTATTAACTCAGATAGTGTCTTAGTCAGAGTTTCTATTCCTGCACAAACATCATGACCAAGAAGCAAGTTGGGGAGGAAAGGGTTTATTTGGCTTACACTTCCACATTGCTGTTCATTGTGGGAAGCGGGCACAGCCCCATGGACCAAGATGGAGCCCTGGCTCTATGCCAAGCCTCGTGACCTTCAGTTGTTTGTCCCAGTCTCACAGAAGGAAGTCAGGACTGGAACTCAAGCAGGTCAGGAAGCAGGAGCTGATGCAGAAGCTGTGGAGGGATGTTCCTTACTGGCTTTCTTCCCCCGGCTTGCTCAGCCTGCTCTCTTAAAGAACCCAAGACTGCCAGCCCAGAGATGGTCCCACCCATAAGGAGCCTTTTCCCCCTTGATCACTAATTGAGAAAATACCCCACAGCTAGATCTCATAGAGGTACTTCCCCAACTGAAGCTCCTTTCTCTGTGATAACCCCAGCTGTGTCAAGTTGACACAAAACTAGCTAGTACAGATAGGGAACCCACCACCCACCAAAGTATAAATACCACCAAAGTCCAACTTGGTGAACCAATGAGTTTTATTGGGGTTACTTATAGGAATATGGGTGAAGGGTTACTTACAGGAACAGAAATGACTCAAAGATAGCTGCATCACCAAACCCCACCCCAGGATGGGTGACAGCTCAGAAAGCTGGGAAGAGCACACCACATAGCTTGCAGGCAGCTCAACAGAGTGGAAAGTGCCCTTTTCAGGTGCCTTGTTAGTCTAAACCTCTTCCAGACAGCTCAGCACAGGCTTCTGCTTCTGTTCCTAGAGTCCTCTTTGCACCTCTGCTTGTCTGACTCTTCGCATCTCATCTTCACTTTATTCTGAGAGGAACTCTCAGCTTTCATTACTTGCTCTGGTATGGAGGGGCCAAGCAAATCTGGTCAGTTTCAGGGATTTCCTAAAGCTCTTTTGAGCTGTTTACTCCTTAAAGTTTAAGGAGTTGCCTTGAGGGATAGAATGTTTCAATCTCCAAAGAAACTGTTACAGGGCATCCTCAAATTTGTGATTGGAGAAGAGGACACAACGTGTTGAGATGGGAGTACAAAAGACCCTCCGTACAGAGGGACTTACGAAAACGAGTGTCTGTATCACTCGTTTTCAGTCGGTCGAACTCCGATCTCTCTACCGAATCATAAATCCTCAGATAGGACGAGAACATCTCCTACCTGGGTGTAAATAGTGTCATGGGTGTAGTCTGTCAAATGTTGGACCTCTAATTCCAGGGTATCTGATGCCCTCTTTTGGCTTCTAAGGGCACCTGCCCAGAGACAGATACACATTTACACACAAAATTTTTTTAACTCAACCAGCTTTACTTCTTCTTTATTATTTGTGGTAGTTTGAATGAGCGTGGTCTCCAGAGACTCATATATTTGAATGCTTTAGTCTGCAGTCAGTAGAACTGTTTGGGAAGGATGAGGACATGTGACCTTGTTGAAAGAGGTATGTCATTGGGCATTGGTTTGATACTGCAAAATTCCATGGGATCCCCAATCTCTCTGTCTGTCTGTGCTTGTGGGATCAAGATATAAGCTCTCAGCTACTGCTCTAGCACCTTGCCTGCCTGCCTGCCTGCCTGCCTGCCTGCTGCCATGTTTCCCATCATGATTGCTGTGGACTTAACTTCTGAAACTGTCAAGTCTGCCTAAACCCTGTTTTCCTTAAGTTACCTTGGTCACAAAGTCTTATCACAAAAATAGAAAAGTAACTGAGACAATATCTATATTACATTTGCATCACTGTGACCAAAATTCTAACAAGACTATCTTAAAGGAGGACTTTTTTTTCCTCAAATGGTTTCACTGGGTTCCAGTCCATTGTAGCAGGAAATGGCTTTATTAGTGGCAACTGTTTATGTTGTGGTAAATCAGAAAACAGAACCAGAAGCCAGGTATAATTTTCAAAAGCCATACTGGGGGAAAGGAAACAGGTATATTTCTGGGACTCCCTAACCAGCCCACCTAGCCTAATTGATAAGCCCCGGGTAGTGAGAGGCCCATCCTGAAAATATTACAGGAACAGGAGCTAGAGCGATGGTTCAATTGTTACAAGTATTTGCTGCTCCTGGAGATGACCCTTCAGTTCCCAATGCCTACATGATGATTAACAACTATTTGTCACTCTAGTTTCAAGAGATTTCATGCCCTTCTAACTTCTGTGAATACCAGAAATGCACATACATACATGCAAGCAAAATACTTACATATATCAAAATAAAAATATACAAGTCCTAAAAAAAAGAGGAGGCAGGAGAGTTGGTTTGGTGTCTAAGAGCCCTTGCTGCTCTTACAGAGTACCTCGATTTGGTTCCCAGAACCCACATGATACCTCACAACTATCTATATAACTCTGGTTCCAGGTGATCCAACACCCTCTTCTGACTTCCATGGCCACCATGCATAGAGGTGGTGTTTATACATACATTCCTGCAAAACACTCATACATATATATATAATAAAATTTAAAAATTTAAACACAATTTTGTAAAGATACCACATTTTAGGAGCAACACTCAAGTCATACACACACATACACAGAGAGACAGAGAGACAGAGAGACAGACAAAATGCAGTAAGGGGCCTGTATGAGTTAGAGTTTCTGTCGCTGTGGTGAAACTCCATGACCAAAAAAACAAGCTGGGGAGGAAAGGTTTATTCTGCTTAAACTTCATTACTGATCATCATCAAAGGAAGTCAGGACAGGAACTCAAGCAAAGTAGGACCCTAGAGACAGGGGTTGATACAGAGACCATGGAAGGGTGTTGCTTACTGGCTTACTCCTCACTGCTTACTCATCCTGCTTTCTTACAGAGCCTAGGACTACCAGACCAGGGATAGCACCATCCATAATGAACTGCCCCAACCCCACCCCATCAATTACTAATTAAAATGTCTCACATGCCTGCCTACAACCTGATATCATAGAGCTACTTTAATTGAGATTCCCTCTGTGATGGTTTGTATATGCTTGGCCCAGGGAATGGCACTATTAGGAGGTGTAGCCTTATTGGAATAGGAGTGTCCCTGTGGTGTGGGCTTTAGTATCCTCGTCCTAGCTGCCTGGAAGCCAGCCTTCTCCTAGTGGCTTTCAGATGAAGATGTGGAACTCTCAGCTCCTCCTGCATCATGTCTGCCTGGATACTGCCGTGCTCTGCCTTGATGATAATGGACTGAACCTCTGAACCTATAAGTCAGATTCAATTAAATGGTGTCCTTATAAGAGTTGCCTTGGTCATGGCATGACAGCAGTAAAACCCTAATTAAGACAGCCTTCTCTCAAATGACTTCAGCTTGTGTCAAACGGAATAAAACTATTCATCATGCGGTCCTAAAAGAGTTTACTTATTTTTCACTCACATATCCATTCCTCCCCTCTCTTTCCTTTTTTCTTTCTTTCTTTCTTTCTTTCTTTCTTTCTTTCTTTCTTTCTTTTTTTTTTTTTTTTTTTTTTTTTTTTTTTTTTTTTTTTTTTTTTTTTTTTTTTTTTGGTTTTTAGAGACAGGGTTTCTCTGTGTAGCCCTGGCTGTCCTGGAACTCACTTTGTAGACCAGGCTGGCCTCAAACTCAGAAATCTGCCTGCCTCTGCCTCCCAAGTGCTGGGATTAAAGGCATACGCCACCACGCCCTACTAAAACTGTCTTTCTGAGGCTGAGCATTTGGCAACAATGTCTCAGAGAAGGTAGATTTTGGTGCACTGGGATCTTGAACTTTAACAAAGGTTTGAACAGCAAAAGTAAGGTAAGAAAGCCAAAGCTGGTTGAAAAAGGGTAAGCAAATCCTAGAAAGAAGGAAGGAGGGGAAAAGGGGGATGGAGGAGGCACAAATGGAAAATCAGCTTAAAGAGGATGGGAGAGGATTTGGGGTGTGGCCCCCTGGGGGAAAACTTGCCAACATTACAAGGCTAGAAGTTGGATCCCAGAGCCCACATTAAAAAATAATAATAATAAATTAAAGCTGGGCAGTGGTAGTGCACACCTTTAATCCCAGCACTTGAGAGGCAGAGGAAGGAGGATTTCTGAGTTCAAAACCAGTCTAGTCTACAGATGAGTTCCAGGACAGCAAGGGCTACACAGAGAAACCCTGTCTCAAAAACCAAAAAAAAAAAAAAAACAAACAAACAAAAAAACAAAAAAAGAAGACAACAAACAAGAAGAAACACGTGAGCTCTGTGCTTGGATAACAAGGTTTAAAAAAAAAAGCAGAAACTGACATTTCAAGAACAAGGGAAAAGAGGAACTAGCCAGAGGACAGTGGCACATGGAGATACACGCTAACCGCTTAACATACATTTGAAGAAGCGGTGCTCAGAGCAGAAACAAAAGGTTTGGGTGTTGCAATAAGACCAGTGGTGACCTTTAAAAGAACACCAACTGTAAAAGAGTCACGCTGATTAAAAATTACACCATTTGAGGAAGTCAACCAAGAAAGCCTTTGGAGAAATGAACCCCATAATAATCTTGCAGGCTTACTTGTTAAGATTTGACTCACTGATGATTTCAAGGGCGAAACAACTTAATCTGATAGTGAAGGCACAGCATTTGTTTATTTGAAGTAAGAAAACAATGGACTGTACCTGACTCATGTCTTGCTTCTGATGACCCAATTTCTTGTTTGGGAGCTGAGCTCTGGCCCATCTCCAGCCCTCTGTGCTCATCTGTCTAACATCTGTAAGGCAGGATGCTGCTTCCTTCATCTTGTCACTCAGGAGGGACTTAATAAGCCCAGGGACAACTGTGACTACAAGAGGCTCTTGTAATCCTCTGAAGTATTTGGAGGGCCAGATCTGGCCAACAGTCTAGGGTCCACAAGATCTTTCAGTCCCTTCTGAACCTTGTATAACTGACACTGCTAAGAGCCATGATCCTGTTCTCACAAATGACTTGAAAATGGGGGATGAGGGAAGTGGAATGTAGTTTGTTTAGGTAGAGATCTTTCCAATTAAAGCTGTTATACCTAGGTAGTTAAAGCTGTTATACTAGGTAGGGCTGGGATGTAGCTTAGTCAGTAGGGTGCTTACCTATCATGTACTTGGCCTTCAGTTTGATCCCTAGCATTGGATAAAAAGGACATGGTGGCTCATGGCTGTAATTCTAGGAGTCTACTGGTAGGGGAAGAGGGATTAGGAGTTCAAGACCAGCTTTATCTATGCATAGAATCTGGGATACCATGGCCTAATGAAGCTTTGTCTCAAAAAAGAAAAAAAAACTATAGATGAATATAGAATCATGTTGGCACTATACAAGGGTGAAAATCCAGTTTGCCTGGGACTGCCAATATTTCCAAATCATAGGATCTTCTGTTTAACACCAGGACAGTCCCAAGCAAGTCAGAATCAAGTCAGGATCAATTTTCTATATTCTTCAAAAATAAAACTATTAAATGTTGGCATATATATATATATATATATATATATATATATATATATATATATACATATATATACATATACATATATACATGTATATGTGTGTATATATATATATATGACATATATATATATGACATATACAAGACAAAATTGTCCCAGTGATACATATATATGTACATATATATGTAGATACATGTATATTTCTGTGTGTGTGTGTGTGTATGTATGTGTAAGCATGCATATTCTTTTTTTAAATTTTTTTGTAATGTTAGGTATTATACTCAATTGTTCTTCCACTGGGCCATACACCCAGCCCCTGTAAGGCTTTTGTTGTTGTTGTTGTTGTTGATGTTATTGGTGGTGGTTTGCTTTATTTTTTTTAACAGCCTCACTACAGAGCCCTGGCTGGCCTGAAACTCATTATGTAGACCAAAGTAGCTTTACACTTTGCCCCTGTATTACTTTTTGGCCAGATTCCTCTCCCAGTGTAAGATCATTTGTGCAGGAGGATGATAACAGCATGTTTTAAAACAGGGATCTCTGCTCATTAGACTGGATATCTGCTTCTATAAATAGTGTAGATTATAAGAATGTACACACATGGCTTTTTTACTGTTCCACTTCCTTGTGTGAGTTAATTTAAACCTTCTCGTCATGGCTGGGTACTTTCCAGGCCTCAGGGAAGAAGCCAGAAGAAGGTTCCCTGGCAGCTCAGAAATAAGTCAGCTGTGAAGAATTAGCCTGACTTCTGGTTTTGTTTTGGTTTTGGTTTTTTTTTTTTTTTTTTTTTTTAGGTTTTTTGTTATTGTCTTGTTTTGTTTTGTTTTTAATGTATTTATGTTTATTATTTTATATCCGTTATGGACTTTGGAATTTTGTCTGCATGTATGTCTATGTGAGAGTGTCAGATCTTGGAGTTGCTGCTGACAGTTGTGAACCGCCATGTGGCTGCTGGGATTTGAACCAGCGTCTTTTGGAACAGCAGTTAACCACTGAGCCATCTCTCCAGTCCCTAGGCTGACCTCGTTATGTTCTATTATAAACTAGATCTTTAGAGTTAAATTTTTCGCCTTGACTCACTAATGCTCTGAAACCTGCCGTGTTTGGTGTTCTCCCAATAAAACTGGCAAAGGGAATAAAGGGGCCATTTTATCAGCCCGGTGCCGGGACGGCTTTGTCTTTAACATGAAGTCTTTTATTCACAGGAAGGAGGTGCATTGCTAATGAGCTGATATGTGCTCTGATGACAGAGCAAGCTTGGAATCCCTTACTAAAAAGTGAACTTCGTGAAATAAGATTTCATAATAAGGCCATCTGTGGCTCCCTGCGCCCCCGCCCCCAGCCCTCGTCAATGACGAATCTTTGCTTCAAAACATAAGGCCAACGTTCTCTCTCTCCCTTCCGAACTTCTGCCCCGGCCTTGTGCTATGAGACCAACAGGGCAGGGACGGCTCAAAGCCTACAAATTGTTGCTTTGCCTCGCTTTTCTTTTAATTCGTTTCTTCCCAGCTACAAATAACTGCAGTGGGTCTGTCTCAGTGGGTAGCTGGGTAGCTGGTTGGCAGTATATCTTTCAGAATGAATTCTAACCTCCTTTATCATTCAAATCCCTCCCAGGGATGAAAGAGGACTTTACCCCAGGGGGCTGGCTCACTCTGAATTCTTGGAGTGGACTGAGACAATTTACTTAGGTCCCTTTTATTGCTGGAGAGTGGAAAGCCCCTGAGATGTAGGAATGTGAATGCTATACACTTATCAGTATTTTTTCACATATCAGCTAAATTTAATAATCAACTCTCCACCCAGGGGTGTAAAACTCTATTGCATTTAGTCAGGCTCTGGGCAGAAAACAAAGCAGTCTGGCTGTGGGCCAGGGGCCTCTCCCTAGCCCCACAGCAGGAGACAGTTGTATTGAGGTAGCAAAGGAAGATAGCTTTGAAACCAGAGAGCTTCACGTTCAACACCTGCATCTTGACTTTGGGGGAAGCTGCTGTTTTTTTGTTTTTTGTTTTTTTGGCTTTTTTGAAGATTACTAGCCTTGCCTTCTAAGTTAGGAATATTCTGTACAATAGCTGAAATAAAATTATGGTTTTTAGTACCTGGTGCATCAGAGGTGAACAGAAATAGCATATGTGTTGAGGAAGCCTTGTTCACCTGATGGATGCAAAGTGGCTGGACCACACCCCGTGGATAAACATGACCCTCACTCCCCAGCACCAAAACCAAAATCTGATCAGATCTGACATATGCCCTCCAAATGAACAAATTTTTGCTCTCAAATCAGGAAAGAGTCCTTTAAAACTCTCCATTAAAGCCAGGCATGGTGGTTCATACCCTAGTCCCAGTACCTGGGAAGTGGGCAGAAGGGTCACCTTGAGTTTGAGGCTAGCCTGGGCTACATACTAAATTCCAGGCCAGCCTGTGCTGAAGAGTAAGATTATGTCAAAAAAAAAAAAAAAAGAATATTTCCCGATGGAAAGCTATCTTCTCTAAATCTAGCCTTTCTCAGATCTGAACTAGAAAAGTCTGTCTCTGGTTTGCTTTTGTTGTGGTTTAATTCACTGGGTTTGTTTTGTGAAAATCAGGAGCTGAAAATGTTTTAAGGTTTTCTCCCATTATTTATTCACCTTATTTATTTAGAGGGATGAAGTACCATATGAGGTGCATGTTAAAGTCAGAGACAAACTACAGGAGGCAGTTTTCTTCCCAACTTTCATGTTCCCGGGGATTGAAGCAGGTTAACAGACTCGGCAGCAAGGGTCTTTACCCACTGCATCCCTTCCCTTCCCCTGCCCGCCAGGACATAAGTCTTTATCAAACACATGCAACAGTATTGGGGCATTTAAATAATGTGCCTGAAACCTGTTAATACAGGGGGCAAATAAATGGCTTGCCCATCACTAAAAGCCGACAAATGAAACCCAGGTGGCTCATCAAGAGGGAAACTGCCATTTCCCCTTCAGATCCAAGACTGCCCGACACCTCCCTCCAAGGGTTTCCTTTTAGTGTAATCTTCTTAACAGGACAGGTCTTCCTCAGTTCTGCAGGAAAGCTCACGTCTACCCTCCTTCTCAAACGGAAAACTAACTGGCACCTTATTGACACTGGCTCTGAGCTCCCCACCAGGGACGTTATCCACTCCTGTGATTTTCATGGTGGATCCAAGTTGATACATTTATGTCCTTTTATAAGAAAACATGGATCAGAAACCACAGGTCAAAAATAGCAGGCTGGTTCCAACACAGAAATGAGGACAACTGTGGATCCAGGAACCCTGTGATTTTTCAAAATAGCTGAGAGGCCTGGGCACAGTAAATTATTTAATTTAATAATTAATTACATGCCTGTGATTGAAGTGCTTTAGATGGGACTGCAACAGGAGGGTTAGTGTAGGTTCTAGGTCAGTAGGTCAGCCTGGACTACATAGCAAGAGCCTGTATAAAAGAGAGAGAGAGAGAGAGAGAGAGAAAGGAAGGAAGGAAGGAAGGAAGGAGAGAGAGCCGGGCGTTGGTGGTGCACGCCTTTAATCCCAGCACTCGGGAGGCAGAGGCAGGTGGATTTCTGAGTTCGAGGCCAGCCTGGTCTACAGAGTGAGTTCCAGGACAGCCAGGGCTATACGGAGAAACCCTGTCTCGAAAAAATGAAAGAAAGAAAGAAAGAAAGAAAGAAAGAAAGAAAGAAAGAAAGAAAGAAAAGAGAGGAGGAGAAGAAGAAAGGAGGGGGAGGAGGAGGAGAAAGAGAAGGAGGAGGAGAAGGAGAAGAAATGAAAATGTGGACTGTGCACTCTTGAAATGCAATGAAGCATTTCTCTGCTTTTTGTGAACTTAACCTAGGAAGTTAGGGTCCCAGAAACGCAGCAGCCACCAAAGCCAGTGTCTTCTAAGTTTGTCTCTCTCACACCCCCACCACCAAAATAAGGAAATGTTGGCAAAGAGGGATGAGAGTAAGTGTGGATTTGTCATGTGAGAAAGTAAGAAAGAACTCAGACTGGGAAGGGCTCCAGGGAAGGAATGCTGAAATCAACAAGTTGCCCTGCCCAGTGTGGTTTCACAGATCTTGGGGGTTGGGGTGATGCAATCTCTATCAGGATTGGTCACTTTTTAACACATCATGAGCAGAACCAGTAAGGTGTCTACCTGCCCTGTGGATTCCTCATCCCAAAAGGCTAGTTTATCCATCCTGGGGAGGAATCATATCTAGCTTATGATTCACCATCAGCCCTACCTGTACGGCCTAAGGAAAACAAACTCCTGTCTCAAAAAATGCCTGAATAGAAATAGGTCATTGGAAATAGACAACGCTCACAAACCCTGGAAGACCATATGAAAGCATGACAGAAACCTCAAAGATATCTGTGTCACTGAAGGTACACCTCAGCATGGATAATGGCTCATGAAAAACTGAAATCCTGGAGCTCTCTGCACTACTTTCAGGCAGCTGGATAGGTCAGTGTCTTCTCTCTTCAGCAGTCTAGTACGGACTTCTATAATCTGGACAGTGGCGAAGAAGCTTGTGAATCTAGTTCATTTCGGGGACTTCCTAAAACTTATGAGCTGTTGATTTAAATTCCCTTGGATCCTCATTCCAAAGTTCCTGAGTCCCTGAGGCTGGAGAGATGGCTCAACGTTTAAGACCACTGGCTGTTCTTCCACCTTGGAAGAACCTTTCAATTCCCAGCACCCATATTGGCAGCTCACACCTGCCTGTAACTCCTGGTCCAGGGTATCCAACACCCTCACACAGATATATATGTAGGCAAAACACCAAGGCACATAAAGTGAAAATAAATAAAACCATTAAAAAAAAAAAAAAAAAAAAAAACCAACTTCTTGAGTCCTAAGGACTCCCCTCCAGGAAGGAGTTCTACACTTTGTAGAGAATTGCTACAGAAAACTACAGCACAAGATCTAGATGTACAAGCATGAAGTCTTGTACTGAGGCAAGGGGGTCAAGAATCCATAATTACATAATTATGGCTGGAGAGATGTCTCAGTGGTTAAGAGCACTGACCGCTCTTCCAGAGGTCCTGAGTTCAATTCCCAGCAACCACATGGTGGCTCACAACCATTTCTAATGGACTCCAATGCTCTCTTCTGGTATGTCTGAAAATGGCTATAGTGTTCTCATATGCATAAAATATAATAAATAATTCTTTAAGAAAAAAAGAAAAAATCCATAATTAGAGCCTATCTCTAGCCTAAGAAAAAAGAACACTGACTGTCTCAGTGTCATTTCATATACGGTTGTTCTGTTCTGTCCAACTGTGCAATATGAACCCAAGACCAGTTTCCTGGGAAGTTTCTAGTTTCTAATGACAGAAAACTGAGAGAAACTGTGTTGGGAGGGGACCCCAGAGAGGGCAGATAATAACACAGCAAACATAGGAGTCCTGAAGCCCGTCTGTAACTCTTAGCAGCCTTTCCACTTCTCTGATGTTTTGAAAAATAACGTATTTAGAGACAGACATAAAGAAAAAAAAAGTCGTGGACGAGTGTGACCATCTCACCATGTCGAATCAATTTCTGTAAATCCTTAAAGGAACACCTGCTTTGCTCTGACAAAAGTTTTGTCCTTTAACTGCGACCTATTACTTGATAATGCTCGCGATTACACAGCAGGGTGTGTCCTGTCAGGTGACCCAGTCTATTTTCAGCTGCATATAAGTAGCTCTGCCTCTGCGGTGGGGCCAGCACACTTGGAGATTCTCATTTTCAGGAAAATGGTTACAAAGACAAGCACTTTAGATTTAGAGCTAATGTTTTTTTTTTCCTGTTGTTTTCGTTTTGCTTTTGTTTTTATCTGTTTGTTTGTTTGTTTGTTTGTTTGTTTGAGACAGAGATGAGCATGAGATTTGCTGGGTTACCCACCTCTTCTACTCCTGACCAGGAGTGCTTATACTTCTCAGGAACTGGGGTGACAGGTATGCACCACCAATCCCAGTCTGTGTGGTTCTGAGGACAGAACCCAGGGCTTTGTGTAAGCTAGCCAAACCCTTTACCAAACGGGCCTGCAAGGGGGGCGGGGGGACAGAGTTTCTAAACACGGGATAAGGATTCAGTAAAGGAGGTCTTTCTTTCGAAATTCTATTATCTTTCTTCTCTTCACAAGCAGTTCCTTTCAGTGCTGTGGGAAAAGAGCGCAGCAGGGGCTCTTTGGACCACGCCCATGCAGGAGTCCTCCTTATGATCCCTTCCTTTTCTGTCACAGCTTTCCAATCAAACCGGCTCTCTCCTGAGAGCCCCTTTACTTTCCCAGTAACTCCAACTCAGCTAGGCTGCCTTCCCACGGACACGATGCTCCTCCGTGTTTCTGTCTTGAAAGTCCGGGAGCCGAACATCGTGTTCCAGGCATCAGCACCGCCTGCTCTACTGTCTTGACTTCCGTGTGGGTTTGGTTTTTGTAGGGGATATTTTTGAGAGGGTGCGGCCTCCAACTGAAGGGTCTCCCCCCTCTGCCAACTTAGAGCTGGAACGGAAGGTGTGGGTTACCACTGCCAACTTAAATTACTGGTGTGCTTTAAGATACAAAGCCATCTTCCTGATGGATGCTCCTTTGACAAAAATTTAAAAAGTTTAATGAGTTTTTTTCACCATTTATGTTGCTCCTGTGCTAGAACGGGGGGGGGGCACGGGTGTGTGTGTGAGGGGGCTGTGCTTTTTGTAAGAGAGTCTCGAACTCAGCCTGGTGGTGGTAGTCCATACCTTTAATTCCAGCAAGCAGATTTCTGTGAATTTGAGGCCAGCCTGAGTTCCAGGATGGCCAAAGCTACATAGAGAAACCCTGTCTCGAAAAAGGCAGAGGTGGGCTGGGGATGGAGAGCTGTCTCAAACCCATACCACAACAAACTAAGATTCTCATCTGAAAAACAATTTATCCAATGGTATAGATAGAAGATAGACAATAAAGGGTAGGTGAATCGATGGCAGATAGGATAGATAAATGAGAGGTGGGTAGATAACTAGAAGGTAGATGTTTTCAGATATACAGAGTTGTAGCTTTTAAAATACGAATACAACCTGCTTTGGCGGCACACATCTGTAATCCCAGCATCTGAGAGGTGGAGTCAGGAGAATCTGGAGAACTAGACCAGCCTTGGCTACATAGGTAACAAGTTTGGAGACCAATTTAGCCTACAGAATACTCTATCTCAAAAAAAAAAAAAAAAAAAAAGAGTCAAGTATGACAGGGTACAGTGAGCTGGACATGTTGGCACATGCCTTTAATTCCCTGCACTGGGGAGGCAGAGGCAGGGACAGACATCTTTGAGTTTGAGGCCAGCCTGGACTACAGAGTGAGTTCCATGACAGCCAGAGCTATACAGAGAAACCTGGTCTCAAAACAACAACAACAAAAATTTTAAAACCCAACAACAAACAAACAAATAAACAACCTCCAACAAAAACAAACAAACAGACAGGGAAAGCAGAGTGGCCCAAACCTGTAGTCCCAGCATTCTGGAAGCAAGGTCAGGAGTGTCACTGCAGGTTGGAGGCCAGCCTTGTCTAAGCAGTGAGTTCAACAGCAGCCAGTGTTACCTAGTGAGATCTTGTCTCAAAACAACAAACCAGCCAGAAGCAGTGAGACCACTCAGCAGGTGAAGGCGATTGCTGCCAAGCCTGAGATCCAGGGAGAGAGCAACTCCAGGATCCACATGCTGGAAGGAGAGGAGCAACTCTGCAAGCTGTCCTCTGACTGCCACAGGCATGCCAGGCACGCCATGGCATGTACACACACACACACACATACTAGGAAGTTAAACAACAAACATGTATACAGCTAACAATGTCTTTTTTGTTTCATCTGACAAATACAACCATGTAGACACCTTAAGATCTCTAACTCTTTTTTGGACAGGGTCTTATCTGCATGGTCCAGGCTGGCCTTAACCTCGACTTTTAGCATAGGACACACCAACAAGTTCTCAGCACAAAGATTTCTTTGCCCCAGAGGGACAAAGGGCAGGGAATAGAGACAAATACAGGAGACAGAGGCTGAGAGACAGAAGGAAACAGGCACAAAGTGGGGAGCAGAGATGTTTGTCCACGAGGGGGACAAAGGGCTATCTCCGGATAGAGAGGAGACAGATGTGACTCATAGGCAAATGGCAGTTTATAAAGGTTAAGGGGGAACCCCCTGTTAGGATGAGTTGGTTAATTTTGATTGACCATCCTAATTACGGCAGCTCAAAGGGGGCTTTTGATTGGTAGACTTCCACGCTTTGATAGCTCGGCCTTGGTGATCAGCCTTAGGAATGAGTCTGGCATAAAAAAGTGTCCAGATAAGGGAAAAGAGCTTGGTGGTTAGCTTTAGGCACATAATGTATGGCTTACAAGGGAGAGGGTAAGGGGCAAGGCAAGGCTTGCCAGCACCATGTTTGCCATGCTCAGGCCTGCTAGAGTGCTTCAGATATGCCTTAGCTTCCTAGATGCTATAGCTATAGATCGCAATCACCATATCCTGCTCTTTGGGAGTGTTCTTAAGCATTAGAATGTAGATCTCAAAGGGCACTGTGTATGTCTCTCTTTTGCAACTCCAACACTGAGAAAGCTGGAGCAAGAAGATCTGGAGTTCAGGTCAAATCTGGCAACTGTAGTAAGACTGTGTCTCAAAACGATCAAAGAAAGGACGGGAAAGACAACGGGACGGGAGAGACAACAGCTCAGTGGGAGAGGGCTTGCTGCACAGGCTTGAAGGCCTGAGTGGAGAAGCCAGCAACTAGGTAAAAAGCCCAAATGAGGAAGACAAGCAGGAAGGAGCTAGGAGTCACTGGCTCCAGGCTCAGTGAGAGACCTGATTTCAAATGGGAAAGACAGGCAGTGAGACCTCCTATGGCCTAGACACACACACACACACACACACACACACATACACCAAAATTTACACATGGCAAGTTTGTGAACTCTGAGCCAAAGTCTTGGCTCGTTCCTTTTAGCAAACAATTCTAGCCCTAAGAGCTTTGAAGACTGGCGCTTCTCCTTGAGTGTCCTTCACACCAACTGCTATGGGGAGTTCACTCTGGGAAAGCAGTCCAGACCTTCAGGGGCCTGCTGCCTCTGGACATCTCCCCAGCGGCTCTTCATCCTTCGCTTCCCCGGAAGTGATTTACACCCCACACCCCACACCCACATTTGAGGGTATAGAAGTGAAGTAAAGATAAGACTTCTAGTATGAGAGTCTGTTTCCTAGTTCTCACAGTCAAAGAGGAAGGCCACCACGGTTATGCCCACTTCTGCACATGACTGGCTTAGGATGAGGCAATCCGTGCAGGGCTAGTGCTGGAGGCAGAGGGAGAGGCATGAGGTCAGCACAACCGGAACCACACAGCAGCTCAGCTGTGTGGGAATGGCGAGGGTTAGGGAAGAGCGCGGGCAATACTTCTTAGGCCATGATGCTCCGGGGATCTTGAAATTTACTCGGAGGGTTTTAATTTTATTCTTTTTGTTGTTTGTTTTTAGAGACAGGATCTCTCTATGTTGACCTTGGGCTCTCGGCATAGAGTGGACCTCTAGCCTCGAACTCAAGAGATCAGCCTGAAAAAAAAAATGCTAAAAGCCGGGCGGTGGTGGCGCTCGCCTTTAATCCCAACACTCGGGAGGCAGAGGCAGGCAGATTTCTGAGTTCGAGTCCAGCCTGGTCTACAAAGTGAATTCCAGGACAGCCAGGGCTATACAGAGAAGCCCTGTCTCGAAAAACAAACAAAAAAAGCCACAGGCCTCTGCCTGGACAGTGCTGAGATCAAAGGTTTTGTTCCCTGTTCTCAAAAGAGAAACATAAATACCACATCAACCACAAACCCTTTATCTAGGATGGGGTCCTGCCTGCAAGATATGCTAGGGCAGTGGAAAGCTTGTGGAAGTAACCAACCAATAATTGATTTGACTTACGGCCCACTCCACAATTAGGACTCTGTAACTGACACTCCGTGGGTGACCAAGAACTGGAGATTAGAAAGCAAAGGGACCCAGGGTAGAAGTAGAACCAAACAACAGTGATCTAAATGTGTGTGTGTGTGTGTGTGTGTGTGTGTGTGTGTGTGTGTGTGTGATTACTCCTAATGACATTCTGCTATACTCATAGAAGGGTGCCTTGCTCAGCCATCATCAGAGAGACTTCCTTCTGCAGCAAATGGGAATACAGAGAGCCACAACCAGACATTGTATAGAGTGAGAGACTTTGAAACACCCAACCCTCAAGAGATGTTTCCATTAAATCCCTTCCCCCAGAGTCAGGGAAACACTCCCATCCACCCCCACCTACCCCATAGAAGAGGCAGAAAGACTGTAAAAGGAGGATAGAGGACACCAAGAAATCAAAGCTTTTTAAAGCTCATATAAACCCAGGGACTGAAGCGGCATGCACAGGCCTGCATCAGATTCTCTGCGCACATTATGGCTTCCAGTTTAGTGTTTTTATGGGACTCCTGAGTGTACAAATGAGTGGGTCTCTGAATCTAGTGCCTTCTCTTGGCCTCTTAAACCCAGCCACTAGGGTAAAGGTTAGCAACTGGACTGTCACACGTATAGCTGATAGCTGCTGAGAAAGGGAAATTCATCCATTTTCTCCAATTGAGTGACATACCCTTGATAGGATTTATCAAGCACTCTAGAATGGGACTCATGTTCAACATATAACTGGACTTCACAGTCTGTGTGTGCTTTTATTTGATGACAGATTGATGTTCATTTTTCTTTTTCTTTTTTAAAGATTTATTTATTATTATATCTAAATACACTGTAGCTGTCTCCCAACACACCAGAAAAGGGTTTAAGATCTCATTATGGATGGTTGTGAGCCACCATGTGGTTGCTGGGATTTGAACTCAGGACCTTCAGTAGAGCAGTCAGTGCTCTTACCCACTGAGCCATCTCTCCAAGTCCCCATTTTTCTTTTGGTGTGTGGTTTTGTAGGTTTTTTTTGTTTGGTTGGTTTTGTTTTTTGAGAAAGAACTTAAGGTGGGGTGGTATGAATGGGGAGAGGATCTTGAGGGACTTGGGAGAGGAAAAGAATATTTCAAAATATTTGTTAGAAAAGTTTTCCAGCTGGATAGATTAAGAGCCATGGTTAAGAGCAGTGACTACTCTTCCAGAGGTTCTGAGTTCAAATCCCAGCAGCCACATAGTGGCATTACAACCATCTATAATGGGATCTGATGCCCTCTCCTAGTATGCCTGAAGACAGCCACAGTGTACTCATATACATAAAATATAATAAATAACTCTTTAAGAAAAAAAAGTTTTCGAGTGTTTCTGTTTCTGAAGACCGAAAGAAGCTTTTGCGTGCTCAGAGAAGGGACGCTTCTTCCAGCTGTGGAGGCACTAACAATGGACGCTCAGAAAGATGTTCATCCACCAAAGCAGCAGCCAATGATATATATTTGTGGAGAGTGTCACACCGAAAATGAGATAAAGTCCAGGGATCCAATCAGATGCAGAGAATGTGGATACAGAATAATGTACAAGAAAAGGACTAAAAGATTGGTGGTATTTGATGCTCGATGAAATGGGGGAGTTCAGAAGTGTCTTCTTCATTCATACATTTGCCTCATTGACGTTTCTCCTTAATGTGTAGCATTGGCTTAGTTTACTTAATGACTACAACTGTACGCCTATGATTTCATTTAGAAATGCAATTGTATTTTAATACTTTGTATAAAGGAAATTTTGGTTCAAAAAAAAGAAAAAAAAGTTTTCAATGATGAAAATGTAATAAAAATCAAATTTTAAAATAAAACATATATATTTGAATTCAAGGGGGAAAAAAACAAGTCTGTGTGGCGCCATACACTTGGCTTTCAGAGTGTTCCAGTGAGGCGTGGAGCTCCCAAGACCCAGGCCTGGGATGATGGCTCAGTTGGCAAACTTCTCACTTTGCACACACAAGGACTGAAGTTCAGATCCTTGGCACCCACCTGAAAGCTGAACACAGCAGCCCTGGGGTCCAGTGCTTGAGGTGGGGCCCGAGACTCCTCAGCCAGCTAGTTCATGGTTCACCCAGATCCTGTCTCTAAAGAAGGGGCTGGCTCAGTGGGTGAAAGTGTTGGCTAGCAGCATACACCGTGATGGAAGGAGCACCACCATCTCCTGAAAGCTGTCCTGCGGACCAACAATATGGCTTAGCCAATAACAGCATCTGCAGCCAAGACAGTGTGTTCCCTTCCTGGGATCCACAAAGTAGAAAAAGAGAAAGGACATCCGTCATACTGTTTGTCCTTGGACTTCCACATATAGGACCACACACATACAAACAGGTAAATGTATTCTGGCCTCCAGCACAAACACCATTGCATATGAATACCCCCCACACATGTAATAATATTTTTTTTAAATGTGAAGAGTAGCTATTGACTGATAGACACCTTCCCAAACATACACATGCACTCAAACACACATACACCACACTGGATATCTGGTGATGTGTGTGTTAAAATAGATTAATAAACTTCCTAATTTACATAAGACACACAGGAAGACCGGTGGCATTTTTCAATAGTTTCTTTAGTATTGACTTTTATTTAATAGTTGAGGCTACAGTATCAGTCTAAAGAAGCATACATATAAATATAGTCACAGACCATAAATACCCATTGGGCAAGATACCTACTTTCAGGAAAACAAAAACAAAAACAAAACAAAACTTCAAAGTAAACAACCTTAATGCTGAGATCCACTGACTACTGAGGTAACTTCATCCAAAGTGACAAGCCATATGAAACCCTTCCCAGGGCCACGAGACCCTTGTCTCAAAACAAAAATGAAACGGATACACATGCTGAAAGTAAACAAAAACATTCAAATTATAAATAGGTAAAAATAAATATCATTCCTGGTAAAACTCAATCGTGAGATTCTCAAAATTTTGTGGGGGACAGTTTTTAGTTTTAGTCAACTGACAAATCAAACATGTTTATGGGCTTAGTTTCAATACCTGGACACCCCGGGGAAAGATCACAGTTATTAGCATATCCCATCACCTCCAGTAGGCATCAAGACCTTGTGGTCAGAACAGGCAATATCCATTCAATTGTAGTCAAATATACATCAATTGTAGTAGCCTCACGGTGTGAAAGAACAGAACTCATTTCCGGTTTTCACCCTAAAACAGATTGGCCCCTTTCTCATCTTCCACCCCCTCCCAACATGGGTTCACTTTGACTTTGGTCAAAATATAAATGACAAGAGAGGCACCTGGGATATGTAATATCTATGTTTTTGATAAAATACCATTTCCTGCCTTTTAAAACTCAATTCTGTTCCTGTTCCCACTTTTAAGATCCCTTCAGCCCTGGATTGCTTGTTTCCATGTCGTGGCTGATACAGATTAAAAAACAAAACAAAACAAAACAAAATAAAACAAAACAAAACAACCCAGAAGTGCAGATGTCCCTTCAGCAGACAGATCAACACCTTTGTGTACATTCTCAGTAGGGGGACAGCTGGATTTAAGGTGGTTCATTTCTTAGCTATTAAAGGACCGTTTTACAAAATAATAGTCCTACCTTACAGTGCTAACAAAAATATACAAAAAAGTCCTTACTCTGCCTGTTAGCTTTCGCTTCCAGGAACAGGCAAACCCAGTATAAGATCATAGCATGACAGTTTTCATTTACACGTCTCTGAGTCATGTATCTGCTGGCCACCTGCTTTTTGGGAATGTCTACTCAAGTCTCTTGCCTCTCTCTGTTAACCAGGACTGATTTGCTATTGAGCAGTCTGAGTTTCACATGTATAGACCAAATTAAAAATGAAACTCTAAACCCAGTGATGCTGGCACTTGCCTTTAATCCCAGCACCTGGGGGGTGGGGGGGGCAAAGGCAGGTGGAGTTTGAGGCCAACCTGGTCAACAGAGGGAGTTCCAGGCTGTCCAGGGCTACACAGAGGAAAGAAGCCCTGTCTCTAAAAAACAAAAACAAGCGAGGGAAGGGGGAGGGAAAAATACTCTGAGAAATACCTGTGACAGGTTACAAAATTTTAGAAATTTCTCATGAATCTTTTACTAAGTTTTAATTGTGTCAACTTTTAAAAGTTTGTTTTTAAACTTTTCTCGGATTATATAAAATCCAAACTCTCTTATCACATTCTATTCAATCTGTAAGAGTTTGACTGACACCTACTGACCTTACTATATTTCTAATTTCCCCCACTTACTTGGTAGTCGCCCCATACTCTCCAGTTAATGCTTACAGTAACACACTATATTTCTAATTTCCCCCACTTACTTGGTAGTCGCCCCATACGCTCCAGTTAATGCTTACAGTAACACACTATATTTAATGCTTACAGTAACACACGTAAGAGTCATCTGAACAGACACAATCCAGTTAAGCTTGTAGTGACCTATGAAATCAGTTTTCACTAGAACATTCAGTGTTATATAGTACATTGTTCTGGAGTTGTCAAAAAGCAATCCCAAACGACTGTCCCCGTACAATGTAACCACTAGCCACGCCCCCGTCTATTATTCTTGGCAACAACCTTTGGCAAAAACACTGGAACAACTCTAAAAAGACAGATTATTGCTAGCTGCTTCCCTAGCTCCACGACTCTTCAAAACAAAAACAATAAAAGTAAAAACAAGCGTGGTTTCACGTTATCACATCTCAAAGAACGATTTCTGAAAACTTTCCCAAAGAAACTCATTTCTCTCTCCTACATCATCTCTGCTAGGGGAACCAAAAGCAAGCGAGCGGTTCTCTCCTCACACCTCAGTCCATCCAATACCAGACATTTCCATCGATCAGCGGAACTTCCTTCCTAGGAGGTCCCTTCTTGCAAAAGCTTTGGAAGAACTCAGGTTACTAAATTGAAGAGCTTGGAAATAAGATTCAGAAGTTTCTGCCGTAAATTCACTTTGTCTCCAATTCTCCGGAGTTGAGCACACTCGTCCTTCAGGTCTGAAAGAGAGTTAGACATAAACGTTAAGTTGGACAACCCCAAGTCCCAACTGTAGACCAGTAAGAGTTAATACACAACCCAAGTGAAAGGCACACCTCAGACACTTCTGTGACTTTAGTGCACCTGACTTTCCCAACAAGGTAATATAAACACACATAGGTCAGGTAAGGGTATAGGCATTTGCTTTGCTTTGTTTTGTTTAGTTTTTTTTTTTTTTAAGCACTCCAACTGAGGTCAGTTCTCTTCCAAATATAGAAATCACATGTATTAAAATTTTACCAGCTGTGCCATTAGTCAGCCCTTAGCCGTCTTCCATGATGTCATCCCTCTCTCTTTTATGGCTGGGTAGGGGACAAAAGTCAAATTCCAATCTCTTGTGATATTTTCAAGTAGACCTGACCTTCCAATGGCAGTATATTCTAGCTGCATGCTTCCCTCCTTTACAGCAGGTAAATAAACATAATCTTTAGAAATGTTTTTTAAAGATTTTATATATTTGTTTTATACATATGATTAGTATGCTGTATTTGTCTTCAGACATACCAGAAGAGGGCATCAGATCTCATTACAGATGGTTGTGAGCCACCATGTAGTTGCTGGGAATTGAACTCAGGACCTCTGGAAGAGCAGTCAGTGCTCTTAACCTCTGAGCCATCTCTCCATCCCTAGAAACTCTTTTTCTTTCCCCTTAAGAACCATAAAATCTCATTGTGAAGTTGGAGTTACACTTTTAAACAAAGTTATTTTGTTGATTTAAAGTAAAGTCTCCTGGCTTAACAAACCTGCAGTGTGTCTGATGACCTTGAACTCCTAATCCTGCCTCTGCTTCCCAAGTGCTGTGTGCTCAGAACTGCAGCCTGGCTTCCTAACATAATTTTCAAATTTACATTTTGAGGCAGGCCAGTTTATTTCTACAAGCCCAGCCTGGATCAATCCACTGTCTTTATTTATTTATTATTTGTTTATTTTAGGACTTATTTATGTGAATACACAGTCGCCGTCTTCAGGCACACCAGAAGAGGGCATCAGATCCCATTATAGATGGTTGTGAACCACCATGTGGTTACTGGGAATCGAACTCAGGACCTCTAGAAGAGCAGTCAGTGCTCTTTACCGCCGAGTCATCTCTCCAGGCCCAGTGCATTGTCTTTATGGAGAAGAGTAAAGGAGAATGTTTGGTTTGCGTATTGATTATTCCCATATTTTCTTTGAACTGAAGTAATTAGCTGGATGTTATTAAGAAAAATAATATGTGTGTGCCTTTGATCCCAGCACTTAGGAGACAGAGGCAGGGAGATCTCTGAGTTCAAGGCATGCCTACAGAACTAGTTCCAGGACAGCCAGGGCTACATGAAAACACCCTGTCTCAAAAAGCTAACAAGGAAGATGACAGCTAAAGATGTAAGCAGTTGACAACTGCTTGCCTAAACCCAATGTCATCTTCCACTACATAAACGGGTTCAAGGACAGCTTGTACTTAATGAGACCCTAACCAAAACCAAACCAAACCAAACCAAACCAAACCAAAACAAAACAAAACAAAACAAAAAGCAAAAAAACTCCCTCTCCTTGAAATAAAACAAACAAAACAAACACTGCAGCAATCAGGAGTAAAAAAATCTAGACAGGTAGACAGGACTTCTCCCATTCAAGCAAGCACCAGAGAGAGCAGACCTGGAGCCAATTAAGCCCCAGTCCCACTAGTCCTGTAACTTTCTCAGCCCACCTACTGGCCTAAGAAATGAAAGACCAAAAAGGCTGCGGCAAATGTCTGATTAAAACAGCAATTCTGACCTACAGATTTCCAACTCCTAAAAGCAGGTGACTGCAGGTTTTTTTTTGTTTTTTTGTTTTTTTTTTTTTTTTGATGAGACTCACAAAAAAATGCTGGATGGAAAAAAAAAAAAAAAAGAATTCCTTCTCACCCGTTAGACCCCCCACCACCACCACCACCCTTCCCCAGACTTTTCCAACTGCAGCAGACAGTTAAAATGCTAACTAAAGAGGAAGACCTCCTGGGTTCCAGAATTCAGGCACCCCAGCGGGGTGTCCTTAAACAGCCCGGAGAGGAAGAACTGCGTGTTAGTCCTTGGGGTGGGGGCGTTCACAGTGACAAGTCCTCTGAGCTGAGCTCCCAGCGGCGACCGCGGACAGCTCCCCCCAGGCTGCCAGTGACTCTCTAGAGTAGCCGCCAGCCCCCACCCCCACCCCTGTGGAGGTGAGCAACCTGCAGAGAAAAGAAGCCTGACTAACATGCAAGCTGCTGCTTCTAGAACTTTCTTACAGTGTTCCTAAGGCACGCGCCAGGCGGGCACGAGCTCCAACGGACTAAGCCGGGCCTCCTCCGCAGCCCAGCAGCGCCCGGACCCTTACCTGCTGGCACCCCGGTTGGGCTTGGGCTCCTCATCGTGCTCTTTTGCGACTTCCCAGGCATCTGTGTCAGAGCCACAGTTATGTCCGGTGCACTCCACGTGCAATACACTTTGTCTCCAATCTTCCTGAGTTGAACTGCGAACTCAGGCGGTAGCTCTGAAAAAGAAACACCTGGAAATTAACATTGAAAGCAATCCTACTCGCAAATTAGCGCATCCTAGGATGCTTCTTGGGTGCACCCACACACCAATAAAAGTTACGAATAAAGAGACAAATCACTTTAACCAACCCAAGGTCTCTCTTTTATCACTTAAGACTGGCCAGGGAACAGAAGTCAATTTCTAAAAGCGAGTCATTTAAAGTAGATCTGTTTTTCCAATAGTAATGTGTCATTGCCCAATTATGCCCTCCTTAAAAAAACTTATTTTCTCATTTATAAAAGAACTCATAAAATTTACTATAATAGTTCAATTCTTTAAATGATTTCCTACAAGCCTACCTATAAAAAAGCAGAAAAGTTAAATTCATGTCTTACTTTCTAGAAATTAGACATTCTAATAGCTGAAATATTAAGAATCGCTGTCACAAGTAAAATTAACATGCAATCGTCTACTTTTAAAAAATATTTCAAGGACCAATTTTGGTTGTTCTGGTACCCCTCAAGACTCTGACCAAAAATTATGAATACAAATTTAAAAGCTGGTCTATTTTGTAACCAAGATACCTGCTGTTTAGACTGCCAGTGAACTCAAAATTTAAGTACATAGTAAAAGTAAAACAAGCTCTTAAACCTATTTTTGGATAAATTTCTGTATTGGCTGAGTGAAATCAGAGGCCCTAAGAGATTCCATAATGTATCATGTTTTACTGAGTTCCAGGGTGAAATATTTTCAGAAATATTCACAAAACACTCTTTAGGATGCAACGTATTAAATGTAGCACACAAATCGAGAAATCCTGATTTCTACGAGCAATTAGTACTTTCTCAAAAGGGAGAAAGGCAAAAAGCAGCTCAAAGATTCCAGGGCCACAGACATTCTGGACAATTGCTCTGCCCTTGCGCTCCACCCAGTCCTACTACCTTGATTTGGGAAGAAGAACTAATTTTTTTTCAGCCGGTCTCACTATGTGACAGAGTACGGCCTTAAACTATACCCGTCCCGGCTAATTCTACTGCCTCAACGTCCTGAACGCTGGAGTTAGGGACAGGTACGCCCGGCAACGTATTTTTATTGGAACTACACATTCACTACTTGACCTCGAGACACTCAGGTGTGCTCTTTAAATCTGTCTAGCAATACCATGCTCTTGTTGGACCTTCCAGAAATATGGTTCGAACCACCACCCTCATACCGGCAACATACCATTAAGCATTGCCCGCTGGCCTTTTTAAAAATGTATTTATTTATTTATTTATTTATTATATATGACTACGCTTCAATTCAACTCAAGACCTCTGGAAGAGCAGTAAGTGTTCTTCTGATCCGTAGTCAGACGCGTTATCCATTGCGCCACTGGCCCAGTGCTGCAGTAAGTGTTCTTAACCGCCCCGCCCGCTGGCCTTATAAAAACAATAACCGAGTATGCCCAGCAGAGTTATTTCCGGACAAGAGTCTTGCAATTCCTTAACAGGTGCCGGCCACCTTTGATCATGATGTATAAAAAACAGAGGGGTGGGGGAGACCCTCAACAGTTACAGAAAGTTGCATGTAACCGATTGTAGAAGAGTTGGTGGGTCAAAGACTCGAGGGCCAAATTCTATTCTCCTGGATCTCCCTCCCTCCGGATCCCAATCCGGACAGTTAAAAGCTTCTCAATACCAGCGTCTCACTCCCACGCCTCCATGGGTTCAGGGCGTGAGCTGGGAGAGTTCGAAGTTTGTACACTACTTTTCTTGGTGCTGGAGAGGTGGCGTGGGGACTGAGATGAAAGAGGCTCTCAAAGATGGTCTGGGGAGGAAGAGGGCCTGTCAGGGAAGCGCCTAGGCCGAGAAGCCTCTCCCACCCCCACCTGCCGCTAAAACCATCTTCCAGGCCACCGCCTGCACCTGTATATTTTACTCTCCTCCTGGTCCCTGGAAGAGCAATCAGAGACCTACGAATCAGACGGGAATCCTGCCTAAAATGCACCTGCATCCCAATGACACGCTGGACTGGACTCTCCCAGAGGCCCGCAGTCTCGGTAGAGGCCCCTGAAGAACTTCTAGACCAGTCGAAGGCACGAGCCTGGGAGCCGATTTGGCCCGAACATGCAGGCGCGTACATTCTAGCCCGAGCCCCGAAGGGCTGAACCGTCCTGAGTATGACCTCACCCCCATCCCTGCCTGGGTGTCCGCGGGCCGAACTGCTAGGTACCTGTCCGCGTTTGGTTCACTGGCGCGTTCCGACGTGCCTTTCTCCCGGGCATCTCAGAAAAGCCGCGGCGATCTCCGCTGCACAGGGGGGACTAAGGTCCCCAATCTGGGCTCTGGTGCTCCCCCAAGACTCGGGCTGCGCGAGATGAATCGCGGGTGCCGCAAGCCAGACGCACTAAGCTTTGGTAGGCAGCACCAGGGCTGGAATCCTCTCTGTTCGGGCGCCTCAAGCCGGCTCTCGCGTTTTATGGGGACTTCTCCGGTGACGTCATATGACGACAACCCGCCCGTGACCCGCCCCTTCGAACGGCGGCGGCGCGGGAACGGAGAGAAGTGGAGCAGGTCTCGAGACGCCCCCGAGCGCAACTTGCCGGGGCAAGCCTCAGATCGCCGCGGCGTCCACCTGTGGCGGAGGGCGCAAGGAGGACGAGTCCTGCTCAAACCCCAAATTGCTTTCTTTAAAAAAGGAAGGTGGGAGGGAAACATCAACCCTGGAGAGATCGTGTCCATTGCTGGGGCACTGGCGCCAGTCAGGAGTGGCTAAGAAATTCTTCCT
>CACVCL010017595.1:0-62500 GCA_902729485.2 Mus minutoides | reverse complement strand
AGACTTGAGTTCAGCCAAACTTTATTCCCTCTATGTGGTTCCAGGTCACAGTAATGTGAATAGGGAGGAAGAGATGGCGTCTGAGCTCAGGTGCAGCTTCCATTCTATCTAAAGAAAGAATCGATAGCGCTCAGTGTGTGGTTCTTGCTGCGGTGTTGTTGTTGTTGTTTTTTCTCCTTTTCTTTCTTTTCTCTTTTTTTGGTTTTTCAAGACAGGGTTTCTCTGTATAGCCCTGGCTGCCCTGGAACTCACTTTGTAGACCAGGCTGGCCTCGAACTCACAAATCCACCTGCCTCTGCCTCCCGAGTGCTGGGATTAAAGGCGTGCACCACCACGCCCGGTGCTGCGGTGGTTTGAATGAGATATCCCTCGTCCTCTTGAACATTTGGATACTTGGTCTCCAGTTTGTATCACTGTCTGGGGAGGTTTAAAGAGTGGTGTCTTTCTGGAGCAGGTATATCACTGGAGTTGGGATCTGACAGTTTAAAGAGTCACTATTTTGAGCTCACTCTTTCCCTTTCAAATTCACTCTCAGCTTCAAGATTATGATTCAAGACGGAAGTCCTCAGTTTCCTGATCCTACTGTATCACTCCTTCATAGACTCTAACCCTCTGGGACTTGCGGTCCAAATAAAGTCTTCTATAAATGATTTTGCCTTGGTCATGGTGTTTTATCACAGCAAAAGTAAACTAAAAACATAAGAAGTCACATGTGCCCATATTCTAGCCCCCAGGGGGCTGAGGCAGGAAGTTTGTCAAATGTTTGAAGCCAGGTTAAGTCTATAGAACAAGATTGTGTCTGGTTGTGAGTCACCATGTGGTTGCTGGGAAATGAACTCAGGTCCTCTGAAAGAGCAGTCAGTGCTCTAAACCACTGAGCCATCTCTCCAGCACCAAGACTTCACCTTAAAAACATAAGAAGAGAAGAAGAGGGAGAGGCAGCAGAAGCATATGTTTTAGAAGCAGTAAGAGAAAATCCTTAGGGGGCTGGTGGTTAAGAGCACTGGCTGCTCTTCCAGACGTCCTGAGTTCAATTCCCAGCATCCATATGGTGGCTCACAAAGATCTATAATGGGATCTGATGCCCTCTTCTGGTGTGTCTAAAGACAGCTACAGTGTACCCATACACGATAGATAGATAGGTAGATAGATAGATAGATAGATAGATAGATAGATAGATAGATAAGAAAAAATCAATCCATTAATCAATAAAAAAATCAAATCTTTGAATTTTGGGGACCTGGTAAAATGACTCAGTGGTTAAGAGCATAGACTGCTCTTCCAGAGGTCCTGAGTTCAATTCCCAACTACATGGTGGCTCTCAACCATCTGTAACAAGTTCTGGTGTGTCTGAAGACAGCTACAGTATACTCATATACATTAAATAAATAAATAAATAAATAAATAAATAAATAAATAAAATCTTTAACAAGAAAGGAAGAAAGAAAGAAAGAAAGAAAGAAAGAAAAAGAAAGAGAAAGAAAGAGAAAGAAAGCCCTTGACCTTAGACCACCTTTTAACCCTTGTTATGAGAGAAAAGGCACATTTGGCAGAAGTGATACAAATGGAGGTAGTATAGTGGGAAAGGGGACCTGGAAGACACTTTGCACAGCCCAATCCTTCCAGTGTCATCTCTGGCATGTGGATGTGTGACCTGGGGAGTGGCTAGAAACAATTTTTCTTTTTGTTGCTGTTTTATTAGGCTGGTTTTTGTTTTTTCCAGACAGAGTTTCTCTAGGTAGCCTTGGTTGTCCTGGAACTAACTCTGTAGACCAGACTGGCCTCAAACCCACAAGAGATCTGCCTGCTTCTACCTCCCAAGTGTTGGGATTAAAGGTATGTGCAGCCACAACCAGGCCTTCTTCTTTCTTTTTAAACATGGATTTCTGGAGCTATCACTCAGGTCCTCATCCTTTCAAGGCCAACTGTGCTGATTAAGCGATGCCTGTGGCCCTACTGTGCTCTTTTGAAATTTAACCCACAGACACCCAGACCTTGTGTGTCCTCACTTCTGTTCTTCCCGGTGCTTATAAAGGCTGTGTTTGGTGCATGTCACATTCTGCAAGTCAGTGTTGGATGGGGATGAGGTTCCATGCTTGCCTAGCATATAGGAACTTGGGTTCCAAATCCAGCATTACATAAAATCTGGCATGGTGGCAACATCCTGTGAGCCCAGGACTCAGAAGGCCAAGGCAGGAACACTGGGATCCTTAGGATTCAACATCATCCTCCACACCCAGCAAGTTAAAAATAGAGAAAAATAGGGGCTGGTGAGATGGCTCAGCGGGTAAGAGCACCCGACTGATCTTCCGAAGGTGATAAGTTCAAATCCCAGCATCCACATGGTGGCTCACAACCATCCGTAACGAGATCTGGCACCCTCTTCTGGAGTGTCTGAAGACAGCTACAGTGCACTTACATATAATAAATAAAATAAATCTTAAAAAAAAATAGAGAAAAATAAAGATCAAAGCCATCAGAGGACCTATAAGAACATTCTACTTCAAGGAAATTTGTAAACTGGATTTTCTGTGCTATATTCCAGCGAGAAAAGCCAGAACTGGGAGAGATTAAGTCACTTGCCTACATTCACAGAGCTAATAAGCACAGAGAAAGAACTGTAACCCCAAAGTCTTACTCTAAGTCTGACAGTTGCTAACAGAAAAACTGCTGATGCTCTAAGAATGGACAGGTACTGGGCATCTAAAGTGTGCCTGTTTGTTTTCTACAATTACTTTCCGTTAGCAATATACTTCTGGCTCTAAACATTTAAAGCTCGTGCTAAGCACTGTGGCTAGCCTCTAATCTAGCTCTTAAACTCGGGAGACAGAGACAGGGAGATCTCTGCGAATCTGAGTTCAGTTTGGTCTAAATGAGGAATTCCAGAACAGAGAAGAATACACAAAAAGACCCTATATCCAAAAAAGAAAAAGAAAAGGAAAGAAGAGAAAAGAAAGGAAAAGAGGAAAAGAAAAAAGGTTCAAGACTAAGAAGGAGCAGAAAACAGTTAGCAACCATTCCTGCCGCTTTCTAAGCTGTCCCTGTTGGATAGAGGACAGGAATTGGCACAAGCAGCAAAGTGAAGAGCCACCAGGAAATCCTAAGACCTCAGTAGAGTGGCATTCCGGAGTAGTCTGTGGGGTCGCGCGTGCGTGCGTGCGTGCGTGCGTGCGTGCGTGTGGTGTGTGTGTGTGTGTGTGTGTGTGTGTGTGTGTGTGTGTGTGTGTAGCTAGTTATTGAACTCGTGGCTTTACTCAGCCTAGATGACACACCAAACATTATATTACAGAGCCATAGACCCCACCATTGCATTTCTGAGACATGTTCTTCATACAGTCTTAAATCTGTCATCCCTCAGCTTCCTCAGCTTCCTCGGTGTCAATATTAAAAGTGTGCACCATCGCACCTGACATTCAGGAACAGCCCTTGCCCAAACTGTCATGATGCAGAGATAAACAGTGATTGTCCAATGATAATGGATCCAGCGACAATCAATAGAAATTACAGTTTCAAAAAGTCCTGTCACAGCTGGATGTGATGGCTCAGCCCTTGTAATTTTAGAAATCTGGAGCAGGAGGATCACCATGTATTAGAGGCCCAATAAAATATTCCAGGACAGCCTGAGGTGACGTCTTAAAAAAAAAAAAGTTAGGCTGGAGATATGGCTCAGCGGTTAAGAGTGCTCATTCCTCTTCTAGATGGTTGAGTTCAATTCCCAGCAACCACATGGTAGCTCACAACCATCTGTACTGGGATCCAATTCCTTCTTCTGGTGTAACTGAAGACAGCTACAGTGTACTCATATACATAAAATAAATAAACAATTCTTAAAAAAAAAATCCAGGATTGGGGAGATGTTGGTCTTCCAGAGGACTCTAGTTCAACTTCCAGTACCTATGTGGTGACCTAGAACCATCTGTAATTCCAGTTCCAGGGAGATGCCCTCTTTTGGCCTCTAGGGACACCAAGCATGCACGTAGTACATACATAAAACACATATTCAGGCAAACACTCATTTGTACATACATACATACATACATACATACATACATACATACATACATACATACGTTAACTGTATTTGGGCACAGTATTGTACTGCATAGCCCTGGCTGGCCAGGTTCTTGCTTTGTAGAGCATGCTGGCCATGCCATGAACTCATAGAAAATCTTTCTGTCTTTGCCACCTGAGCACTGGGATTAAAGGCATGTACTACCACATCCAGCAAATATTTTAATCCCATTTGTCACAACAAAAATCATATGCCTGAGTACTTATGCACTTGCAAATCATAAATGAAGAATCCTCATACAATAATACTAAGAGACATAATAGAAGATTGCGTCTTCAATGGGAGATTTTGGGCAAATGTATAAATGCAGTATCATCCCATTCACTGTCACATGGAGAGTTCTTTAGCAGGCAAAACAACAGCAAGGCAGCTATAGCACTTATTAAATATCATGAAGCAAATGCAAGGGCAACATTTAAACACAAATAGTTTGAGAGGAGAGTTAAGCATACAGACCTCAAAACAATGAATGAGGCCGGGCGTGGTGGCACACGCCTTTAATCCCAGCACTCGGGAGGCAGAGGCAGGCAGATTTCTGAGTTCGAGGCCAGCCTGGTCTACAAAGTGAGTTCCAGGACAGCAGAGCTATACAGAGAAACCCTGTCTCGGAAAGAAAAAACAAAAACAAAAAAAAACAAAAAAAACAATGAATGAAGGGTATCACTGAGAAGACCTTTCCATCAGGGACAACGGATGGGTTACTCATAAGTGGTCTAAGGTCACAGTCAGGAAAATATACCTGACTCCTACCTTACTATCTGCATCAAACCAAGATGGTCTCAGCCAATAAAGGTGCTTGCCCCAAAGCCTTACTACCTGAACTCAATTCCTGGGATCCACATGGTGGAAAGAGGTGCCTCTTCCACAAGATGTTCATATTTGTGTACACACTTGTGCATGAGTGTGTATGTACAAGAGCACACACACACACATACACACACACACACACACACACAGAGAGAGAGAGAGAGAGAGAGAGAGAGAGAGAGAGAGAGAAAACACATTCAAAAACTTTTTAGACAGATCTAGAACGGGAGAGATGGCTATTTAAACTTGATGACTTGAATTCAGTCCCCAAAGCCCGTATAAAGATGGGAGGAGAAAAACAACTCCACAAAGTTGCCCTCTGACCTCCACAAGCACACCCTGGTGTGTGGATGCCCCCACCGCTGCCACCCATACACAATTTCAAAAAGAATTATGTGTAAATTCATTAAAAAGTGCTGGGACAATTGTGGACATTTTCACAACCTTAGCATTGGAATAGCTTTGCGAAAACATCCTGTTAAGCCACATGCTAAGAGCACATTTGGGTTCCAGGAAGTTTAAAAGTTTGGATCAGTGGAATAACACTATGAACAAAGTTGGAAGATGAAGGCCAGAAGTAGAAAACAAAGGTTACATCCAGGCCCTTTGCCAGCCACTTAGTGCAGGCCCTCTGACAGCCGCTGCACAGTAGCTGTGAACTCCCGGGCAGACAGCTGCACGGGTGGGGAAGCACGAAGCCAGACAGAAATACCAGACAGAGGGGCCTGAGCAGGCAGCCTCCTGGGGAGTCATACCATTCAGCCTTCAACTGCCCTCTTGAATGTGTGAGAAACTGATGTGACCCTAGCAGCTTCCTCCTGCTTTCTGGCTCCCTCCTCTTCTCTCTGGCTCATCCTTGGTTGTCTCTATGAGACATAACACAAGAGTCCAAAACAGAGTAGGACTTCAGAGGAAGTTTTTGAGTCCAGAATAGTAGCCACTAGATGTTTCAAATCTGCCTTTGAAGAAACTAAAGACAACTCTTCAAACCCTTGCAAGAGAAACTTGAAGTCACTCTTCAGCCTTATTGACTTCTTCTGTTCCTGGCTTGAGATATATATATATATATATATATATATTTTAAATTTAAAATAGGGTCTCCTATACCTCAGGGTGCCCAGAACTTGATGATGGCGTTGACCTTCCTACATCTTCCCCCAAGTACTGGTAGCACAGGTAAGAATTGTCAGAAGTTTAATTATTTGAGACAAGGTCTCACTATGCAGCTCTAGCTGTCCTGGAACACGTGATATAGACCAGGCTGGCCTCAAAGTCACAAATCTGTCTGTCCCTGCCTCCTGAGTGCTGGGATTAAAAGTAGGTGCCATTTTGCCCGGCTGTTGTTTAATTTTTAAATTTTGATTTCCTTACTTATTCTGAGTGTGTGTGCACAAATGCCACAGTGCCCACGTGACGCTCAGAGAGCCACCTGAGGCAGTCCACCATTTCCTTCTACGTAGACCAGGGGATCGAACTCAAGCCACCAGGCCTGGAAGCACGTGTGCCTATCCACTGAGCCATCCCTCCAGCTCCCTATTTTGCTTTTTTAAGAAAGGCAGGCGGGCTGTGGCTAACCATCTGCCTGCCTCTGCCTTCCCGGGACTGGGATGTCAGGGATACACTACCATCTCAGATCTCACCTCTTCTTCAGTACCACGTTTAAATTCTTCAAGGTGCCACCTTCCTTTAAGATGACCTTTGGTGTCTTAAATGACTTGGAAGCCACTGTCTGTATTTTTAGGATTTGAAAGGTAGAGGGAGGATTCTGAATTTGAGGCTAGTCTTGGCTGCATAGGGAATTTAAAGCCAGCATGGGCTGCTGTTGAGCCACTATTACAAACAAGTAAACTAACTCAGTCTGGGGGTTGGTCTTCTTTTTCCAAGATACCTGATTCGCTGTATTCTCAGCCAGTAGAACCCCTTGCCCTTCCTTGGGCATGACAGACTCCATCCAGTTCCTGGGCATTCTGTCCCTCACTGAAAATATTGTCACAACTTCCCTCTTGCATTCCACTCGCTGACAGCTCTGCTGTCCCCAGCTCTCTGCCTCACGTACAGAACGTTCCATATTGATTGATGGGCTGTCCAGAACAAGCTAGCCACACCCAAGGGCAGGGACTCCCTCTCCCGGAGAATGCCCTTCCTCCTGTTTGTTCTTTAAGCTGCTTCTCTTGTTGACACTATTTTAATCGCTAAGCTGCTTTATAGTCTTGATACCACTGAAAATAATAATCACCCGAAATAAGTAGCCAAGTCTCAAAGAATTATAACATATACACATAAAAGTCAGGTGTGTGGAGGCCGGGGATGTAGCTCAGTAGGCAGAGCGCTTGCCCCGCATTCATGAGGGGATGACATAGTTCGAAACTTCGCACCACCTCAATATAACAAAGTGGTGGGTGATTCAGGCTTGTAGTCCAAGTGGAGACAGAAGAATCAAAAGTTCAAGGCTACTCTTGGCATACTCCTGCTGTAAAAAGCTCTTTTTCCTTTTTGGAGGGGTGGGGTGGGGGAGGGGGAGGGTGGGGGATGGGAGGTGGGGAGTACAGGGGGCTATTGCGACAGACCCTCACTATGAAGCCTTGACTATCCTGGAACTCACTCATTGTGAAGAAACGCTGACCTCGAACTCACAAAGGTCCCTCCTACTTCTGTCTCTCAAGTGCTAGGACTAAAAACGTGTGGCCCCACGGGCTTTTAAAAAACAAAAATGAAATCGTGGGTAGTGGCCTACACCTTTAATCCCAGAACTCGGGCGGCAGAGGCAGGAGGATCTCTGTGGGTTTAGGGCTAGCCTGGCCTACAAAATTAGTTCCAGGACTGTTATACTGAAAAACCCTGTCTCAAACAACAAATTAAAGAATAAAATAAAAATATAAAAATGAAAAAAAAAACTCAAGAAAGAAACTTTTCTGTCTAATGTGTTTGTACCTAGTTTCGCTTTTCATCGTTCTGTGGATTTGTGTATATATAGTGTTAGCTCCTGCGATCCGATCGGGTCCCTCACTTGGAAAGCAGCAGTAGCAACAATAACATTTTCTTGAGACAGGGTCTCCTGTAGCTCACAGCAGGCCTTGGATTAGCTGAGGAGGGCTCTGAATTACTGATCCTGCGCCCCTACCCCTTGGGAGCTGAGATTCCAAGGATGCAACACCTGCCCCGTTACCGCGCTGAGGATGCGGGATTCACCAGGCTAGGCAAGCACTCTACTACCTGAGCTACGTCTCCAGCCTGGCCAAAACCTTCTTTACTGGGCCATTTTCATGATGAAGAGGATTTACCCACGCAAACAAGCTCCCGGGTGCCCCTCCTGCTGGGGAGGCATCGTGACTTCACCCACCGAGGACAATGCCCCTGCCGAAGTGACTTTAACAAGTGAGTGAGACCGATCCCCTCAGGAAGTCCCTGGAGTAAATACAAAGACGCCTCCTCCTCCTCTCTTCAGAGCACAAAGGCCCAGCTGCAGACCGCCGGGAAAGTTTTTGCTGACCTCCTCAGAGAATGGAAAAAGGTGACAAGCAGAGAAAGGAAACCAAAAGTCAGAGAGAAAAAAAATCGGGGGAAGTTGACAGGCAGGTGAGGTTGGGGGGAAGGAAACCAAAAGAAAACATTAGACCTCCAGCTAATAAACAGAGGAGTGGACAGGACCGGGTTAGCTGTATAGCACTAGGAGGTAACTATGTAGCCCAGGCTGGCCCTCATTAGCACTAGGAAATAACTATGTAGCCCAGGCTTGGCTTCATTTTGGGATCATTTAGCCGCTACCTCCTTAGGTACTGGAATGACAGCCACTGTCACCATGCTTGATGAACTTATTATTATTATTATTAATTATGAGGTGGGTGGTGTGGGCAACACCACACATTTAGTGATTGGCTCCTTTCCTTCACCACGTTTATCCTCAGACTCTCACCAAAACCTAAAATAATAGAGCTGATTTTCTGGATTCAGTTAGCACTACCTATCTGTCTCCTAAGTTTGGAACCTTAACCAGTGAGAAGTCAGGCTTTGTCATGCACACCTATAGTCCTGGCACTTGGGAGGTAGAAGCAGGAAGATCAGAGTTCAAAGTCATCCTCAGCTACATAGCAATTTGGAAGTCAGCATGGATTATACACCATGCTGTCTCAAAAAAACAAAACAGTAAGAACAAAAAAACAGACACACCAGTGAGAGAGTAAAGACAGAAACCAAACCAGAAGTGTGCTGCACAGAGATGTTTTAGTATTTCTAGGAGAATGCCTGTTAGGGTGTGGTTTGAAAGCCACAATTTTAACTGACAAGGCCAGGTACTTCCAAGAAAGAAAAAAAAATGAACCCACAGGAAACCCTTGACAGTATGATTTTTAGAAAGAGAATGGAATAAGTGATTGGGAAACAGCCAGTAAGAAAAGCTATGGGTTTGGTTGGGGGGGGGGGAATGTTTGTTTGTTTGTTTGTTTGTTTTGCTTTGGTTTGTTTTTTTCAAAACAGAGTTTTGTTCCATGTAGCCCAGGCTGTACTAGAATTCACTCTGTAGACCAGGCTGGCCTCATACTCACAGAGATCCACCTGCGTCTGCCTCCTCCTGAGAACTGGGATTAAAGGCAAGCGCCACCACTGTCACCACTGCCGCCACCACCACCTAGCAGGGCAGCTAGCTGTTTTACTGAACACTCTGTAGTGACCTTTCAATCTTTCAGACACCTCTTCATATTAGCTGTCAGACACCTGTTCATATTAGCTGTCAGAAGCATATGCTTACAAAGTTCAAATAAATGTAGATGGAGAACTTTCTCCCCCAGGTATACAACAAATAGAACTGTGTAGCCTTCTTTGCCAAGAGACCCAAACGAATGTTCATAGTAGCACCACTTATAGTGGTCCAAAATTTGAAATTGTCTAAATCCCAGATATAGACAGATAAGCAAATAACAGCTCATTCACACAGAAATATATTATACACCACTGCAGTAAATGATCTACAAGCACCAACAGTAGCTTCAATAAACAGAGCAAGCAATGCAGACAGAAAGAAGCTCAGAACTATGTGCTCTTGTTTATAAAAAAAAGCTCAAATCTAGAAAACTAATATATGCTAGGGGGATTTTTTCTTAGAGGAACTCAGAATCATAGCTAGATTTCCAGCAGTGTTCCTATTCATTTCTTGATCTGGCCGCTGTTTGTATTGGTGGTTACACCTGAAAAACAAAACAAAACAAAACAAAACAAAACAAAACAAAACACGCATCACATTCATTCTGGGTGCTACAAGTCAATTCATATATAAAATTCATTACATAAGCGGGTCCCAGTAGGATTAAATTAAAATGATTGGAAAGCACAGGAATGGTCTTAATGAGATCCACCAAAAAAATAAAATAATAAAGAAATTTGATTGGCCTCTTCCAGTAATCTGAATATGCTATTAATTTCCTTTGCTTTCTCAGGGGCAGTTGAAGAAAGCTGGAGAGATGACTTAACAGTAAAGAGAACTTCTTGTTCTTGCAGAAGACCTGGGTTCGATTCCCAGCACCCATGTGTTGGCTAACAACCATACGTAACTCTCAGGTACTGGAGTGGTACAGAGTCACACATAAAATAGATAAGCCTAAAAATATATTTTAAAAATAAAGACCACTGGCTGTTGTAGAGAACCAGGCTTCAATTCATATCACCCAAATGGCAGCTAACAACAACCCCAGAGGGGATCCAATGCCTTCTTCTGGCCTCTGAGAGAACTACAGGCTCATGGTGCAACAAGTCAAAACATTCACACACATCAACATTAGTTAATTAACTAATTAATTAAATTAAGGAAGCCAGGCATGTCCTTAACACCCTTAACCACAGTATCCAGGTAGAGGCAAGCAGATTCCTGGTAAGTTTGACACCAGCCTGTATTGCAAAATGAGTTCCAGATCAGACAAGGCTATACAATGGTACCTTGTCTCAAAAATTAAAAAAAAGAAAGAAAGAAAGGAAAGAAAGAAAGAAAGAAAGAAAGAAAGAAAGAAAGAATCAAAGACATTCTCTGTTGAAGTTCAGAAGTTAAAGGACACAGCTAAACTTGGAAACAGGTGAACTGGTCCTTCAGTGATGCCATATAATTGAAAAATGAAACAAGCACAAGATGTATGATGGGAAATTCATCAAGATGGTGAGATGAGGGCACTTCTCCCTTGGAGCCCTCCATCTTTAGTCTCATTTTTCCTTAATAATTCCACATTTACTCTGAGGAGATAGGGGGGAAGATCTTTTGATGAAGTCACAGAGATAGAAACAACTTCGCACTATTTACTAAATTTTTGTCTGGGGATGACAGGAATTTTTGTATTTCTTAGAAGTGAAAAATGTAGCTAACATGTCAACATGATTAATTCTAGTCTCCAGGACCACTGGATGGAAGCATCACATTCACCAGTATGCCTTAGGTCCCAGGGCTTTGGCTCACAGCTGGTAAAGCTGGTAGGATTTGAACTCAGTTCTCTCAAGTTCAATATCCAAGTACTTTGACCTTTTGTCAGATCCTAGATGGCTTTTGGTACATCCTGTCTTTTCTTTCTTTCCAAGGCTTTCTTCCTTGAACTTCTGGATGATTTTGTTGTTTTGTTTTCTTTTTTCCTTTCTTCCTCCCTCCCTTCCTCTCCTTTCCTTCCCTTCCCTTCCTTCCTTCCTTCCTTCCTTCCTTCCTTCCTTCCTTCCTTCCTTCCTTCCTTCTTTTTTTCTTTCTTTCCCCTTTCTCTCTCTCTCTCTTTCTTTCTTTCTTTCTTTCTTTTTTGGCTCTGAAGTTCTGTAGATCAACTCCATACCCTGACCCCACCCCACACCCCACACCTAGCCTTGCACATGAGGCAAGTACACTACTATTATGCTGTGTCCTTGGTTTGGGGAGCAGGGTTTCTGTGAACACTTAGTAGACCAAGAGCTGCAGCAGACTGTGACTGCCTGGTACCTGCTCTGAATCCCAGCTGGGGGCACCAGGTCCTGAGAGCCTCTTCTTCCCCTAGAAATGAAAGATCAGACCTGGCCCCCAAATGCTCTCTCTTCTAATTTAATGATGAGTTAAATGAAGCCAACCAATATGTGGATGACTTATGGCTCTTTCCCAGAGACAGTGCTTTTTCAGAAGCCTTTGGCCATTAATCTCTATTCGAGGCAATCAGGCAGTGGGTTAAGTGGGAACAAGGGACCCACTAGAGAGATGATGTGCTCAGAAGCTGACCCTGAACTTCCCCTACTGGGAGTCACCTCTTCCGAATAGTTCCTGCTTTTCTCAACGCCTTCCTCTCTTCTTCTTTCAACTCGACTTCAAAAGAACCAGGATTTTTTTTTTTAAACTGTTCTCCAACTGCTACAGTAAGAATGATCATGAGGCTTCTGGGACTTTCCAGATTACAGAGATGTAAACCAGGCCCCAGGAAGGCAGAAGTCCCATCGGAAGCCAGATGGTTTTCTAGACACCTCAAGGTTAGCAGCCTCTATTCCCAAGTCTAGGGCTCTCTCTGGCAGTCAGGCACTAGGGGTACATATGAGGTAATAATCCCCACCAGTCTCCAGTTACTCATGTTGTTATCCTCTAGAACTGGAAGTGTCTGTCCTACCAGGAAAACGAGTGTCTGGGCAGCAGGGACAAAGGTTGGCTCAGAAAGCAAACAAAGAGAGGAAGCACTCAATGTAATAACAACATTGCTCACAGCAGGAAAAAAAAGTGTCGAATTTGCTCAGGGTTTCAGAATGGTTCTGTGCACAGGTTTTCATTTAAATGTTTTGATGTACCTGTTATAAAAATCTACACACACACACACACCACCACCACCACCACCACCACCACCACCACCACCACCACACCTACCTCTAATCTGAATCCTCCAGAACTTCTCTGGCTAAGGACTCAGTCACGGACCCAGCTGATTCCAGTTCCTGATGAAAGTGAGGGTACAGTTGGTCTCTCTGCAGGGTCCCCACCCTTGTTTTTCTCAGTGGCTGTCATTTCTCTCCTGGCTGCTGGGCTGGGAGATGGCTCATGTTTGATGCCTGGGTAGTATCTAACGCTGAAGGATGTTGCTGTCATCTTTGCTGGACACCCACACTCACAATTGCCTGCCTCAAACAGTCAATGGAAAGACTTCAGTCATAGTTTTCTCAGCTGCTGCCTTTTCTTGACTCTGCCTGAAAACTCACCCTCCCTCCCTGAATGCTTTACCACAGGAGGTGTCTGCCCAACTGAACAGATTCTAAAACAAAAAAAGTGTTTGATTCCATCTTGGGAATAGGATGGCATCTTCCCACCCCAAATCCCAGCCAGGCATCCTAGATAGTCTCTAAGGCAATGTGCTTACTACTTTCATTGACAGCAATCCAAGAGCAAAGAGGAAATTTCAAATGTGAAACTTGTTGATATGTAGGCCAGGCATGATGGTACAATGCCTTTAATCCCAGCACACTGGGAAGGCAGTGAGTAGATCTCTGTGAGTTCAAGGCCAGCCTGATCTATATAGGGAGTTCCAGGACAGCCAAGGCTACATAGTGAGACCCTGTCTCAAAAAAGAGTATATAGACAGAAGATTTGTTAGTATCGTGTGTCTTGGGGACAAGAACCTTTTTGCAGTGTTGCTCATGAAAGGAAACCCAAGGCGCAGCTTGCATAGACAGCTGCCTTTCTGGACAGATTTTGTCTTATACTTTTTTTTTTTTTTTGCCTCCAGAGCAAAGCTAAAATTTGGTTCTAGGTGATCTATCTTATGGCTACCTGTATTAGTCAGGGTGCTCTAGAATAGAGGTGCTCAACCCTCGTCATGCTGCAACCTCATATTGTACTAACCTCCAACAACATTTCCAAAGATTATTTTCATTGCTACTTCCTGACTGTAATTTTGCTACTGTTATTTATCATAATGTAAATATCTGTGGTTTCCAATGGTCTTAGGCAAACCTTATGAGAGGTCATTAGACTCCAAAGGGGTCAAAACCCACCTGTCAAGAACTTTTTAGAGGAATAGAACTTTGGGAATGTTCAACTTACCATGGATCTGGCTGCCTCTGTGTGGGTGCTGGGGTTAAGGCAGGTGGATCTCTGAGTTCAAGTTCAGTCTGGTCTACAGAGTGAGTTCCAGGACAGCCAGGGCTCCACAGAGAAACCCTGTCTCGAATGAAACAAAACAAAAAGAAAACAAAGAAGTACAGGATGCTAGGGAGATAGCCTTGCAAGTAAAGGAGCCGCTGCCCGAGCTTGACAATTCAAGTTCAATCCCTAGAACCCACATTACAAATAAATAAATATAAAGACGAATGCAGCTACACACAGCCGATATCCCAGCAGGTCTGCAGTGACACGACAGGTGGAGAAAGAGGAATCACCCAGAAGCTGGCAAACCAGCTGCCCTGGAGAACACAGCACAAGTGAAAGGTAAGGACTCCAGAAAGTTGTCCTCGGATCACCGCATATGTGATGTATCACTCTCAGCACACTTACTCAGGAAGTGTATAATAATAAGTATTAACTAATAAATAAATGTATTTTATTTAAAAGTAATCAATAAATTATATGAAATGATAAAATATTTTTTTAACAACATGAAGCATGCACATGCACACACATACACACACAATGGGATACTATTCAGCCTTTAAAGTAAAGTATAACAGGAAAATTCATTCATCATTTGCTATAAGACAGATGAACATAGAGGACATCATGTTAAGTGAAATTAAGCCACATCCAGAGTGGCAGTTGCCATATGTTCTCGTAGACAGGAACTAAGACAGTAAATTGAAATATAGTTAGTTAGCAGAAGCCAAGGAAGTTGTAGGAAGGGAGAGACAAGAAAAAGGAGACATGAATCAAGTCACAGAAATTTGTAATTAGATCATAGTAATAGGGCTGTTACGCTTAACATTGCATAGCAAGGTGACTACAGTTAATGGTAATGTTATTTTTCAAATAGGTAGATAAAAGGTGCTAACTGTGCTCATTACAAATATTTGATAATATCCATGATATCATCTGACAGTAAACATTTAAACATCACAATTTGCCCTTAGCAGTGGTTCTCAACCTGTGGGTCATGACCCCTTTGGCAGGTCAGATATTTACATCATGATTCATAACAGCAAAGTTACAGTTATGAAATAGCAACAAAAGGAACTAACTGTATTAAAACGTTGCAGCATTCCAAGGTTGAGAACCACAGCTTCAGAGGCATAAAACTCAATTAGTCATGGTACACACCCTAGCATTCATGGGTACAAGTAGGAAGATCATGAGTTCTAGGTCTTCCTGAGCTACATTGTGAGTTGTAGGCTAGCCTGGACTAAGAAACTCCTTCTTTTTTTTTTTTTTTTAAAGATTTATTTTATTTATTATATGTAAGTACACTGTAGCTGTCTTCAGACACTCCAGAAGAGGGCACCAGATCTCGTTACGGATGCTTGTGAGCCACCACGTGGATGCTGGGATTTGAACTTATCACCTTCGGAAGAGCAGTCGGGTGCTCTTACCCGCTGAGCCATCTCACCAGCCCAAGAAACTCCTTCTTGAAGCCATATATACATGCAAATCAAAAGAAAGGAATGTATGATTTCAAACTGCACAAATGTGGGACCTAACTTATCATGTTAATGGTAAACTAGATTAGAGTGCTCCTTGGATTCAAATCAGACACCCTCATAAAATATCTGCCCTTTATTTGTAACTTAGAACAGCTGCATCATAAATTGTGGCTCCTGTAGCTTACTGTGACTTCATGCATTGCACTATTCTGTCCACAGACACCTGCAGTTTCTATCTGGCAGATCTCTTGAATTTATTTACTTGTTTGCTTATTTATTTAAATCTTAAATAAGTGTCTAAGTTGTCCATATCACCTGAATTTATTTTTCATAAACTTCAGACTTTGAATGGTCTGAAGTCGTAAATGGTATCTGATTAGACTCTGGGACATTGTCAAAGCTATGTGCATGGATTTGAACACAATGTCCAAGATTACTGTTTACTCATATAAACAGACATATAGACACAGATAGACAGACACATACAATGTATTCATATATGCAGGCATGCGTGTTTGTGACAGGACTTTTTCTGGGGGAGATGCTACATAGATATCTACTCACCACAGAAAGGGAATTCACAATGGATCAAAGTGCAGATCCCACCAAAGTCCAGCTGGTGAACCAATGAGTATTACTGGATTCTTACAGGAATATGAGTAAAGGGTTACTTACAGGAGCAGCAATGACTCAAGGTCAGCTGCATCAGCAAGGCCCACCCCAGCATGGATGACAGCTCACTATAGCTGGGATCCTGAAGTATACGACACAGTGTGCAGGCAGCTCCACAGGTTGGAGAGTGCCCTTTCTAAGTAACTCTGGTCTAAACCTCATTCTGGCAGCTCTGCTGGTTTCTGCTTCTCCCTGGCAGTTTGGTCTCAGAGACAGAACTCTTTGTGGCATGGCTTTTCTGAGTCGTCTTCATAGTTTGCTCGGCTGAAGAATCTTCTTCACTGTTTAACTCCACTCCAGAAAGAGGGACTCCAGGATTTTATTGCTTACTCTGGCAGAAAGGGACCTACTGAATCTGGTCAGTTTCAGGGACTTCCTGAAGCTTGTTTGGGTTGTTTACCTTCCTGTTTAAAGAGCTAACTTGATGGTAGATAGTTTTAATTTATTAGGAAACTGTTACACAACAACATAATACTGAGACAAATGGAAACAGTTATATTGGAGAATGAGTCTTTGTGTTTGTTTATTTGTTTGGTTTTTTGTTTGTTAAAACATGGTGTTACTAAGTAGCCCTGACTATTCTGAAACCTGCTATGTAGACCTGGCTGGCATGTAACTCAGGCCCACTTGCCTCTGCCTCAGGAGTGCTTCTATTAAAGCTATGCATCACCAGGTCTTACAAGAATAAGCCTCTGCCAGCCTGGTCTACAAAGTGAGTTCCAGGACAGCCATGACTATACAGAGAAACCCTGTCTCGAAAAAACAAAACAAAACAAAACAAACAAACAAAAAACCAACAAAGAGCCGGGCATGGTGGCACATGCCTTTAATTCCAGCACTTGGGAGGCAGAGGCAGGCGGATTTCTGAATTCGAGGCCAGCCTAGTCTACAAAGTGAGTTCCAGGACAGCCAGGGCTGCACAGAGAAACCCTGTCTCAAAAAACCAACCCCCCCCCCAAAAAAAAACCAAAAACCAAACCAAAACAAACAACAAAAAACAAGAATAAGCCTCAATTCCAGAGTTAACTAATACTTCTAAAAAAAAAAAAAAAACAGGAAACAATCTATACTACTGTGATTTCTCTGAAGCTTATAAATAATCTCGAAGAAATTATTATCTTTCTAACTAAAGTCATGAGAGATTATAAGCAGAAGCATGGCATCTGGGAGGCCTAGGAATGCTTATGTCATTGCCCAGCTTCTTAGTTGGGCAAGATCTAGCAAAAAGAGGAAGTGCTCTATTCTTAGTGCCTTCGCTATCCCTTCACCTTAAAGAGGAAGAGGGAAACCACCTTCCCCCCAGAAAGTGTAACCTGACCTTAGGACAAGTCAATAGAATTTAAAATGCTGTCCCTATGACTTCTGCTTAGATCCCCTTGGCCCGTTTTTTTCCGTGTTCACTATGATGCTGTAACCTGAACACGGAACATGTTAAGTATTTCTGGTGCAGATGAAGGTCAGTGTGCCCTCGGCAGGGATCTCTGCCATCTATAGCCTCACCATTCTGAATGCTCCCAATCCGTTCTGCAAGGACCTTCCATCCTGGTGCACAAACTTCTAAGGAACAGAGGCCAACACCTGTTTTCGAGAGTCTAAGAGCTGCTCCTGTCCCCCGTCAGTGCCCCTACCTTGAGAGGTTTCTTGGCACCTGTGGTTGGTAATTCTGAGGACCCTTACCAGTGGGAGGGGAACCTCAAGGATGTGCTATTTTTAGGTAGTACTTCTTTTTTTTTATTATTTTAATTTAAGTCACAAGGTTTTGTTCTTTGTTGTCTCTTGGTTTTACCCTTTTTATGTAGACTCCAGGATAACTGAAGATCATGCAACAGGGTGGACTTGCAACTTCAAGGACTCAGATCCTTTCATGTCTCATTTCATTGCCACTGTCACCCTGCAACCGTGTAAATTTTATTGCATTTTACCAGGTAAGGAAACAGCCCCTGACCACATAATTCTTTTTTAAAATTTTTTTCTTTCCATTATTTAGCTCTGGCTCACCTGGAACTGCCTGTGTAGACCAGGCTGGAACTCCCTGTATAGACCAGATTGGCCTCAGATGTGCAAAGGTCCACTTGTCTCTGCTTCCCAAGTGTAGAGTGCTAGGATTAAAGGTATGCACCACTCATGTATTGCCTGTGGCTATGTAACTCCTAAAAGTGAAGTTGGGCCTGTTTGTGGTGGTGGTACATGCCTTTAATGCCAGAACTCAGGAGAGAGAGAGAGAGAGAGAGAGAGAGAGAGAGAGAGAGAGAGAGAGAGAGCGAGCGAGCTAGGGCCACACAGAGAAACCCTGTCTTGAAAAATCAGAAGGAAAAAAAAAGTGAGGTAAAGTTGAGATTCAATAAGCAAGGATGAGCTTAAAGGAAATGTCCTCTTCCTGGTGAAATTGTACCAGTACTGAGCAGCGTGTCCAGAGGCCAGGTTTGTGAGGTCAATGCGGAGATATTAGGCACATACTTTGAATATTATGATGAGGAAGTTGTGGGCATCTACTGCTCTTTCTGGAGCTGCAGCTAAAGACTGTCCACTCCACTGCTGATTCTCTAGGAGAATTGATGGCATGTGGTAACTCTGTTATAGCAATCATTAGACATGCTGGTTTTGCCTTCCTTTGGTGGGGAGGGATAACGAGTTCTTGTGTGTCCTGGGCTGGCCTCCAACTCACTATGTGGCTGAGGATGAACTTCTGTCACCTCTGGAGTGCTAGGATTACAGACATGAGCCATGCATGCAGTTTTCATTGAGTATGTACATTTTTTTAATGTTTCAGGCTACATTTATTTATTCATTCATCTATCACTGTGTGTACTCATATACTGTGTATATGGAGGTCAGAGGGCATCTTTTGCAAGAGTCAGTTTTTCCCTTCCCCTGTGCTGGTCCCTGGAATCAAATTCAGGCTCTCCGTCTTGGCAGCAAGTGTCCTTACCAGCTGAACCATCTTGCTGGCTCATAAGTGGCATTTATCAATTATACCTGCAATAAACTGAAAGAAAACTAATAATGAGCAGAGTGGCACATGCCTCTAATCCTGGCATGGGAAGATTCAGTGACAACGAGAACATGAAACAGCATAATTCGTTATCAATCATTCAAGAAGGCAAATTTCATTGGGCATGGCAGCTCATGCCTAGAATTTTAGACCTCTGGAAATTAAGGCTGATGGTTGCTGAGAATTATGGATCAGCCTGGACTACACCTGTCTCAAAAAGGGCAAAAGAAGAATACAAATTAATAGTTCTTTATATCTTTACATGGCATGACAAGGGCTGGTGCGATGGCTCAGTGTTTAGAGCATTTGCTGCTCTTCAGAAGGATCTAAGATGGGTTCCCATCCTCCAAGGCAGGCATCTCACAATCCCCTCTGACTCCAGTTCCAGGGCATTCAAAATTAGAAAGGTCTAATATCCATAACCCCTGCACACGTGTGGTGCACATAAGCCCATGCAGGCACACATGCATAAACAAAAATTAAAACAATTGAAACATTTAAAAATTAAGTGGCAGAACATGCCAAAGAAGTCCTCTTAACATTAACAGAACATAGATATTTGTGTCTTTGTAAAGAGACTGGAAATGTGGTTCACTTATAGAATGCTTGTGCAGTTTGAGGGAGACACTAGGTTTAACAGTTCTTAGCTCAAAAACAAAAACAAGCTATTAACTGAAAGACTAATAAATTAAAAAGCACATGGATATATGTTCACATTGCGCTTTTCAGTTTGTTGGTTTTGTTTTGTTCTTTGAGACAATTTCCATGGAACCCAAAATGACTTCTAACTTGCCTCATAGCCAAGGATGGCCTTGAACAGTTGGTCTTCTTGCCTTCACTTTCTGCATGATAGATTACAGGCCTAGGCCACTATGCTCAGTTTTCCCTTTCTTTCTTTCTTTCTTTCTTTCTTTCTTTCTTTCTTTCTTTCTTTCTTTCTTTCTTTCCTTTCTGTTTATTTATTTATTTATTTTTAATTAAAAAAAATTTTTTTGAGACAGGGTTTCTCTGTATAGCTCTGGCTGTCCTGGAACTCACTCTGTAGACCAGGCTGGCCTTGAACTCAGAAATCTGCCTGCCTCTGCCTCACAAGTGCTGGGATTAAAGGCATGCGCCACCACGCCCGGTTTAGTTTTCCCTTTCTTAACTCTCAAATTAATCGCCTTACTTTCCTTCCCCATCACAGAAGAGCTATTAACACAGGAATACGGGGGAAACAAAACTTGCACAGGTGTCCCAGCATGGCTACAATCCTGACAGACCCTGGTACATTGGATTTTCTCCTCTCTGTGTGATATTTAAAACAGTGTTTTGCTGGGTGTGGCAGCACTTAGGAAGCAAAGATGGAGAATTGCTGCATGTCTGAGATCAGCGTGGTCTATATAAGGAGTTTCAGGTCAGCCAGAGACACACAGAAAGACCAAGACCCCGATTTTAATAACAACAACAACAACAACCAATGAGATCTGGAGAGATGTCTCATCTGTTAAGAGTACTAGTTGTTCTTCTAAAGGACCAGGGTTTGATTCCCGCATGCACACAGCAGCTCACAACTGTCTCTAACTCTAGTCCTAGGGTATCTGACTACCTCTGTTGGTACCAGGGCTGTATGTGGTACACAGACATAGCTGTAGGCAAAAACCCCACACAACAACAACTACTACTACTAGAATCATAATGATACAAAAAATAAACTTGGGTATTTTAGTTTTGTCTTTCCTCATTTTGAATTTTATTTTATTTGTGAGTGCACTGTAGCTGTCTTCAGATACATCAGAAGAAGGCATCAAATTCCATTACAGATGGTTGTGAGCCACCATGTGCTTTCTGGGAATTGAACTCAGGACCTCTGGAAGAACAGTCAGTGCTCTTAGCCACTGAGCCATCTCTCCAGTTCTTTCTTTCTTTCTTTCTTTCTTTCTTTCTTTCTTTCTTTCTTTCTTTCTTTCTTTCTTCCTTCCTTCCTTCCTTCCTTCTTTCCTTCTTTCTTTCTTTCCTTCTTTCCTTTCCAAGACAGGGTTTCTGTGTGGAGCCCTAGCTGTCCTGGAAGTCACTATACAGAGAGGCTGGCCTTCAACTCAGAGATCCACCTGCCTCTACCACCTGAGTGCTGGTACTAAAGGTGTGTACTACTGCTGCCTGGCTTATAAAATGCAGTTTTGAGTGTGTACAAGTATATGGTGTATGTGTGGGTGCCTTGTGTAGAAAACAGCAAAAAGCCAGGAAGTGGTGGTGTTCACCTTTGATCTCAACACTTGGGAGGCAGAGGCAGTTGGATCTCTGTGATTTTTAGGCCAATGTGATCTACAGAACAAGCTCCAGGACAGCCAAGACTACATAGAGAAAGCCTATTTCTAAAAAAAAAACAATATAGCTGGAGAGATGGCTCAGTGGTTAAGAGCACTGATTGCTCTTCCAGTGGTCCTGAGTTCAATTCCCAGTAACCACATGGTGGCTCACAACCATCTGTAATGGAATATGATGGCCACTTCTGGTGTGTCTGAAGACAGCTACAGTGTACTCATATACATAAAATAAATAAATAATTCTTTTAAAAAATGATATACATTTCTTTTTTTTAAGATTTATTTTTATTTATTATATGTGAGTACACTGTAGCTGTCTTCAGACACTCCAGAAGAGGGAGCCAGATCTCGTTATGGATGGTTGTGAGCCACCATGTGGTTGCTGGGATTTGAACTTATCACCTTCGGAAGAGCAGTGGGGTGCTCTTACCCGCTGAGCCATCTCACCAGCCCCATACATGTCTTTAAAACATTTATTTCCTCCCCTGCCGCCGCCGACTTGCGCGGAGGCGGAAGCTCGGGTGCGTTCAAGATTCGGCGTCACCCGTGATCCACCGCCATGGCCGAGGAAGGCATAGCTGCTGGAGGTGTAATGGACGTCAACACTGTTCTACAAGAGGTGCTGAAGACCGCCCTCATCCACAATGGCCTAGCACATGGCATACGCGAAGCTGCCAAAGCCTTAAACAAGCGCCAAGCCCATCTCTGTGTGCTCGCATCCAACTGTGATGAGCCCATGTATGTCAAGCTGGTGGAGGCACTTTGTGCTGAGCACCAAATCAACCTGATAAAGGTTGATGACAACAAGAAACTAGGGGAATGGGTAGGCCTCTGTAAAATCGATCGAGAGGGGAAACCACGGAAAGTGGTTGGTTGCAGTTGTGTAGTGGTTAAGGACTATGGCAAAGAATCTCAGGCCAAGGATGTCATCGAGGAATACTTCAAGTGCAAGAAATAAATAAATTTTGGCTCATTAAAAAAAAAAACAAAAAACAAAAAAAACCATTTATTTCCTCTTTTGATGGTTGTTCAGTTGTTCTCCCCTCTGGGTTTAGATGATTTGCTTGAAAGGCCTTTTTACATTTCCATATGCATTCACAGGATTCAGGAAAACAATATAGTCAGGGCAGTTTTAAAAAATATATTATTATTATGATTATTTACTTATTTACGTGTGTGTGTGTGTGTGTGTGTGTGTGTGTGTGTGTGTGTATGCATGTGCCTGAGGTTTTGGGCATCCCTTGGAGCTAGACTTACCAGCAGTTGTAAGCTACCTGATAAGGATGCTGGAGTTGAACCTAGGTTCTCTGCAAGAACAATACATGTTCCTAGCCACTGAGCCATCTCCCCAGCCTGAGTCAGAGCGCTTTTAAAATACCGTTTACTATTTGTTTACTGGAGCAGGCATGACATTCTAGTCTCAAGACCCACTAATACATAAACTAAAGAGGGTAGTGTGTCCTGTCTAATCCCAACGTTTCAGGAGGTGGAGGTAGGAGGCTAAGAAGTTTCAGGTCATCCCCAGCTACCTAGGAAGTTAGAAGTCTCAGCCTCAAAACACCAAAACCAAGAAAGGAAGAGGTGGCCGAAGAGATGGCTCAGCAATGAAGAGTGCTTGCTTACTGCTCTTCTGGAAGACCTGAGTTAGGCTCCCAGCACTCTGTTTTCTTCAGTGGCATCCCTACCATCTGAAGCTTTGTGTGAGTTACAACTTTTAGACTACTTTAAAACAAATAATTTCAGGTTGCTTTATTTTGAGATAGAATCTCAGGTCAGGCTGGTAAGAACTCCCGACACAGGCACAGGTGACTTCAACTTCTGAATCTTTTGTTCCACCTCCCAAGTGCTAGTATTACAGGGGCGCGCCATCATGCCCAGATTTATGGGGTAATGATGATTGAGCCCCGGTTTTATGCATGCTAGGCAAGCACTTTACCAACTGAGCTAAGCCGACCCTCCACTCCTACAGCTTTTTTTTTTTTTAATGAGATAAATTCTGTGACTCAGGTCAGCTTGGAACTCGCAGTGTAGCTCAGACTGGATTTCAACTTTGAGTCGTTCAGATGCTACCTCTTAAAGATAGGTGTGCATGAGGCCAGCCTGGTCTACAAAGAGAGTTCCAGGACAGCCAGGGCTATACAGAGAAACCCTGTCTCGAAAAACAAAAACAAAAACAAAAACAAAAACAAAAAAGATAGGTGTGCGTGCCTATGCTAACGAAATCGGAATCGAAGAATTTCAATGAATAATTCTGCATTTTAACTCTTTAAACTTCCATTTCCTTTCCTAGCAGCATCAGGAAACGCTCAAGTTCCTCTTAGACCGCTCAATAAGCACATACTCATTTTATAAAGAACACATAGGAAGGCTTTTATCTGCCTTATCTCTTAAGAGTTTGTTGTTGTTGCCTGTCCCGTCCCCCCCCCCCCCGCAACCCCTTCCCGCGCCCCTTGAGACAAGGTAGCCCTGGCTGTCCTGGAACTGACCCTGAGAACATGCTGGCTTTGAACTCAGAGATCTTCCTGCCTCTGACTAGTTTTAGAATGGAGTGTTTTCCTTGAGAACTTGGAGATCAAGATCTGGGCTTTAAGGTTTTCTGGTGTCGTGTTTGTTTGTTTGTTTGCTTGCTTGTTTTGTTTTGTCTTTGTTTCACCTACTGACATATTTACTTTTAACTCTTTTAACTCTTGTCTGACTGCTGCTTAGGTTCCTTTCATTTCTGTAAACCTTTGGCATAAAATATAAGCCTTTAATGTGGTGGTTTTAAAGGAGGAATCTAATCTGTGATGTAAATGTTGTTTACTAGAGGGCCTGTGGTGAGAGAGGCACTTCCGGGAGACTGAGGTTGAATCAGTGCACCAAACAACAACACATCCCGGAGCTTCCCGGGGGGCCTTGATTCAGTGTCATGTAAAGAGAGTGTGCTACGGTCACGGGGGCGTGGTGTGTAGAGGGACGGTCACGGGGGCGTAGTGTGTAGAGGGACGGTCACGGGGCGTGGTGTGTAGAGGGACGGTCACGGGGCGTGGTGTGTAGAGGGATGGTCACGGGGCGTGGTGTGTAGAGGGATTGCTCCAGCCTCCTGAATAAGTAGCGAGCTTCCTGGCTTTTGTAAATCACCTCCTTCTGGTTTGGACTTTCCAGAGTGGGCATTTGTTCTGTGACAATTTTAACTGGGCAGCTCCTCCTCCCCCTCAGGGTCTGAAATTTATTTACTCCAAAATTGGAGAGATTTCCTGGGGCTGGAGTTACAGACCACCACTGGCAGCCGTTGTAGCGATTAATCCCGGAACCTTTGGGAGAGTAGCCGGTGCTCATAGCTTCTGAACTGTCACTCCAGCCCTTACAATTTGCAGAGTAGGGCTTACTAAATTGTCCAGACTGGGGGTTGGAGATTAAGAGCATTTTTTTTTCTCTTGTTGTAAGACCTGGCTGGATTCACAGTCCACACATGGTGACTCACAACCATCCACAGCTTCAGTTTCAGGGAACCCAGATGCCTTCCTTTAAGCTTCATGGGCACCCATTCACACATGTGGTATGCATGAATACATATAGGCAAAACATTCACAAACAGCTTAAAAGACAGTGGCTGGGTGATGGTAGTGTACACCTTTAATCCCAGCACTCAGGAAACAGAGGGAGGTGGATCTCTGTGAATCTGAGGTTAGCCTGGTCTACAGAGTGAGTTCCAGGACAACCATGACTACACAGAGAAACTCAAAAATCATCCATCCAAACAAACAAACAAACAAACAAACAAACAAAAATATGGCTAGTCATGGTGGCTCATGCCTTTAATCTCAGTACTGGGAAAGCAGAGACAGGTGAATATCTATCTGTGTGTTGGAGTCGGGTCTGTATAGCTAGTTGCAGGCCAGCTGGGACTACACAGTAAGATCCTATCTCCAGCACCACCCCCTCACTGCCCCAGACAAAAATGGGAAAATATCCAAGCTGGCCTTGAATTTCAGATCCTCCTACCTCAGTCTCCCAAGTACCTAGGATTACAGACTTGTGGCATCTCACCAGGCTACTAGGGTTTTTGTTTGTTTTAAAATAACATTTATTTACTCTGTGTATGCACACACCCATGTATGTCGCAGCTTGTGGAGGAGGTCAGAGGGCAGTTTACAAGAGTCGAGTTTCTCCTTCCACAATATGGGTCCCAGGGATTGAAACTTAGGTTGTCAAGCTTGGTGGCCAGAGCTGTTACCCACTGAGTCATCTCATCCAGGCAGAAACCTCCAATTATATTTTAAAGACTAGTTTCTCTTTTTTAGCGCAGTTTCAGGTTTACAACAAATTTAAGGTGACAATGACAGGAAGCCCCTGTATTCTCTACTGCCAGAAACACAACCTCCCTGATTGGCGCTAGAGTCGGGTACCAGGGCCAGGATGGACAGCAGTTTACATCAGGACTTTTAGCGCTTTGTGTTGGATGGCTTTGGGATGTCATTTCTGGGTCATGTCACCACTACTATACACATAGACCTCCGGGGGGGGGGGCACGGTCTGATCTGAACCTGCTGAAGGAGAGGGCCAAGTATAGACATTCTTCATCTTGGCAGGGGCAAAGTCGTCACTGAAATGAAGGGAGGGTTTGTTATTCATTTATTTGGAAGTAGTGGCCGCCTGTCTTCCCACCCAAATGATAGTCTGTGCCCATTACCTGGAGTGACATCGACAGCAGTGGTCACAGAGGGGCCTTGTCTTGATGATAATTACACAGCACCCGCTCATAAGGCTAGCTCAGGCCAAAATGTCCCAGAAACCCAAGGCCCCCAGGGTTCTCTTTTACTAGAGGTACCAGATGCCTGTCTGCTGGAGTTGCAGAGATAAGCAGGACCTACTCCCAGGTCTTTGTTTCCCTAATTACTGGCTCATTAGGACTTTGGCTCTACGGGAGCCAGAGTAGCAAGCCTGTTTACTAGCTACCTTTATCTATTGAAAACACATTCCTCTCCTTTTCACTTGATTTACAGCCGATTACAGACATAAGAGGTACAAGTCCTCTGCTAGAAACTTCAGACCCACAAGGGAAGGATCTATGTCCAGGTCCCTAGAACTCAGTGTCCCCACTGTGCCCAGGACAGAAAGGCCAGCCAATATTTACTAGGGGAATCCAGTGAGTGATGACTAAGCATGCTTATGGAACATTAGACAGGTGAACAGACTTGACTTTCTCTTATTGGTTAACAATGGCTACTACCTGTTGACCTTCAATAACCTATCATAATAGATAACTGTCTTTAGCTTGTGGTAGAGATAAAGCTTTTATTTTTATTTTACTTTATTGCTAGACAAGCACTGTTACCAACTGAGCTACAACCCTAAACAACAAAATTCTCCTTGTAGACAGTAAAAGAAAACAGAGATGCTATACAACTTGTCTAAGCTGCATAGTTAAGTGGGGTTCCATTTGTTCTCAAGTCTCTTGGGCTATCTGCAGCATCAAATTCCAGAGCTTCAAGGGATGGCATCTGAGGGGTGGGGGTCATTTAATCAAAAGCCTGGGCTAGCAAAACAAAGGGCTAAAAATGTGGCAGTAGTGCCAGTGGGACAGGGTGGCATGGTGGCATCCTAAAAGCTGCCGCTGAGTCCTTCAAGGTGAAAGCTCAGGCATTGGATCTGTAGTGCCACTCTGAAGTAATCCAGTGCCACTCTGAAGTAATCCAGTGCCACTGTGAAGTATTTCTCTCCCGCAAGTCAGCCCACCCCAGCTGGCTTGCTCAGGACCTCTAAACAGCACCACTAAGTGCTAGGAATGTAGAGCAGTTAGCAGAAGGCTTACCTACCAAGCATAAACCCTTGGGCCTGTTCCCCAGCATCCTATAACATAGGGCAACAGTAGCACACATCTGTAATCCCAGCCCCAGCTCTTGGGAAGGGAAGCCAGGAGGATAAGGATCTCTAGTTCATCCTTGGCTACATTAAAATAAAATAAAACAAAATAAAAATAAAAATAAAAATAAAGCAGCAGGGACAATTGCTGATGTCAAGTGACAAGCATGTGGTTCCTGAAGCTCCGTCCTGTGGCAGACAGGACACTGAGACCCTTTCTCAGTCTGCCTTTGTTTCAACTGACCCTGAAGTCTGTAGGACTATCTGAAGTTTTCCCAGCTTGGCTTTTTCTCCATGAACCCCTGGGCAGGTGGGTGAACGCCCTCACTTTCACCGTCTCTGCTGGAATCCAGAATGGTCAAAGTGCTTTTCACCCTGGGGCTCTCCCCCTCCACCTCCATTGTGACTCACTCCATCCACAGCCCAGAAAGCAAGAAAAAGCTCCACCCTGGAAAAGCAGTTTCCAGGGGCTTCCTTCTACTGAATGGTAAAGATGTATATGCTTTAGACTCTGGATGTAGTCTACTCGCTACTGTTGCATAATTGCTCACCTTCGAAGCTGCTGGAGGAGCAAGCTAGACTTAAATGTTGCAGATGAGTTGGGCCTGTGGTAGAAGCCTGTAATCCCATTGTGTGAGAAACAGAGGTGGGAGGATCAGGATGCAAGGACATCTTTAAGTCATGGAGTGACAGGACAGCCTAGGCTACATGAGACAGAAAAGAAAGGAAAAAGGAAAAAGGAAAGGGAAGGGAAGGGAAGGGAAGGGAAGGGAAGGGAAGGGAAGGGAAGGAAAGGAAAGGAAAGGAAAGGAAAGGAAAGGAAAGGAAAGGAAAGGAAAGGAAAGGAAAGGAAAGGAAAGGAAAGGAAAGGAAAGGAAAGGAAAGGAAAATGTAGGAGCCAAGTGTTGTGTTGCAAACCTTTAGTCTCAGCTCTTGGGGGACAGAGGCAGACAGATATCTGAATTTGACGCCAGCCTGGTCTAAAAAGCAAGTTCCAGGACAGCCAGGGTTACACAGAGAAACCCTTTTAGGAAAAACAAAACAAAAAAGCAAACAAACATATGAACAAAAAGGAGAAGAGGAATATGTGGAGAGATGGATGGTTCCGCATTTGAGATCACTGGCTGCTCTTCCAGAGGAGCCAGGTTCAATTCCCTGCATGCACTTGGTGGTGACGGCTCACAACCTTTTGTAATTCCATTTCCAGGAGGCCAGATGTCATCTTCTGGACTTCACTGGCACCAGGTGTATACAGTGGTGTACAGACATATAAATAAGCAGGACAAAGTCCATGTGCAAAAGGTTTTTAAAAAAAAATGTCTGTTTTCTTTTGGTTTGTGACAGAGTTTCACTATGTAGCCTTGGTTGGCCCGGAACTTTCTATGTAGATCAAGCTGGCCTTGAACTCACAGAGATCTCTGTCTCTGTCGGGATTAAAGGCATAAGCCAGCACTGAGGAGGAGGTGAAGCCATAAGGATTAGAAGTTCAAAGTCATACATAGCAACATTATTAGTTTGGGTAGAGACGAAGGAACCCAAGGCAGGAGGATTGTTTTAGCTTCAAGTCCAATTTGGAAGACAAGGTAAGTTCTAAGCCAGTTTGGCTAGATAGTGAAACCTTTGGAGGGGGCGGGGTAGGGGGGAGGGCAATAACAAAAATATCCCTCCCCCAAACAGAACCCAAAACAAATGAGTTTTTTCTTTTTCTTTTCTTCTCTTGTTCTATGTAACCTATTAGATTCCTTGTTTCTGCTGATGATAGCAAGATTTCTCCAAACTTAAGCATAGACTACTGGCCTCTTACAGTGTGGTGAAAAGAAAATGAGAGCAAGAGAGCACAATAGTTCTTGTTGCTTAACTCACACAAGCGCTTTTGCAGGTCTCTCTTTTCTCTTTTCTTTCCTTTTCTTTTCTTTTCTTTTCTTAATGAGTACACTGTAACTGTCTTCAAGCACACTAGAAGAGGGCATCAGATCCCATTACAGATGGTTGTGTGTGAGACACCATGTGGTTGTTGAGAATTGAACTCAGGACCTCTGGAAGAGAAGTCAGTGCTCTTAACCACTGAGCCATCTCTCCAGCCCCAAGGTGTCCCTTTTCAAGTCCAAAGTTATCACACTCTGCAGTTTGGCAGATAGCAGCCTGTCGCTGGTGTGCTTTAACTTTCTATCTGAAATCCTTATCTACTGGGCTATCTTCCCAGCCTTGCATGCTGAATAACTGACAACCATTATTTTAGTGTTGGTCTTCCTGGACAGCAATAATGTATCAGAGTTATTTGTTGTAAAACCCTAGCCTGATCTTCTCAACCACACCTCTTCTTCTTAATTTTATTTTATTTATTTATTTATTTATTTATTTATTTATTTATTTATTTATTTATTGGTTTTTCAAGACAGGGTTTCTCTGTATAGCCCTGGCTGTCCTGGAACTCACTCTGTAGACCAGGCTGGCCTCGAACTCAGAAATCCGCCTGCCTCTGCCTCCCAAGTGCTGGGATTAAAGGCGTGAGCCACCACGCCCGGATCCTTAATTTTATTTTTATGTTTATGGTATCTTGCCTGTTTCTATGTCTATGTAGCACCTGAGTGCCTGTGGAGACTGGAATCAGGTGTCAGATCTCTTGAAACTGGAGTTGCAGACAGTTGTTAATCATCATATAGGTATATAGCTGGGTCCTCAGCTAGAGAGGCTAGTGCCCTCAACTGCTGAGCCATCTCTCCACTCCCATGCCTGACTTCTTTAACCTCTTAAAATGGAGAAAAGCTGGTTAGGAAGAGGCTTGGCACCAGTGAAGGCTGCTTCATTTTACAGGCAAGGAAATTGGCTAAACATGGATGTGGGCAAATGCTGTCAACTCTGTTGTCCAGAGACTTGCCAGCTCTCCAGGAAGTCTTCAACACCTCTCCACATTCAGGCTTCCAGTCTTTGCACTGAGGGATCCTGCCAAATGTCATAAAACCATCGGACTTCTCTCCCGTCCAGTGGTACCTACCTTGTTCTTATTTGTGAATGATAGGCTAGGCCAGAATTTGGATGTCAGGATATAGCAATGATAGATGGAGCCCTTTTATAAGAAGATCTTGCTAGGGCTAGGGTGTACCCCAGTCAGTAGAGTGCTTCTCTAGCTTGTCATAAACTGGGTATGATGATGCATAAACCAAGTACTAGGAATATTCAAGGCTACACAGCAAGTCTGGGGCTAGCCTGGGATACATGAGACCCTGTTTCAATAACAAGCAAAGACAAGGCTGGAGAGATGACTGAGCAGTTAATAGCACTTACTGCTTTTGCAGAGGACCTGGGTTCAGTTTCTAGCACCCTTGTTTGAACAGCTTATAGCCACCTATAACTTCAGCTCCAAAGGATCTGACACCCTCTTCTGGGGACACCTGCACTCTTTGTGCACGTGCATGCATCATTTCAAAATAAAACATTAAAAAGATAAAGAAAAACAAAAGAGAACCAGGGAGCAGCAGAAAAAGCCAAGGACTGTGACAGAGTCACAACGAGGAGCTTTGAGAATAAAGCTCAGGGTGGCCAGACTGCTTTCTAGAAACCCAGAAAGCCTTGCAACAGACAACATTCAGGAGCCAAGAGTGGAAAAGAATCTTTTCCAAGCTTTTCCCTAATTTCTGGTGGTTTGCTGGCACTTTGCATTTTCACAGAGAAGCTACATGCTATAGTTAGTTTCAGCTGTCAAGTTGACAAGAACTCACAGAGATCCACCTGCCTCTGCCTCCTGAGAAATTAAAGGTGTTCACCACCACACATCTCATTCTGACCAAGCCCAGGATGAAGATGCCAAGAGAGATTTAGTTTCCACCGTGAACTAGTTTACCACATAAGCATCTCAAAAGATCGGCTCACTTCTCATTAGGACCACTTAGGTGAAATGTTAGTGTCAGAGATACCAAGAGGCAGGGCTACATCTGGGGCAGCATCAGGAAGAGTCAGCTAAATAGGGGTGTCCAAAAGGCTTTCCTAAGTCAGGCTTAGCCTGGGAGAGGGCCAAAGGGCAAGCGGTAAAATCTAAAGTGTTTGGCCACCATCCAAGGACCAGCAACCGCTGGATCGGAGCAAGGCCACCATCCGAGGATCAGCAACCGCCGGATCGGAGCAAGCGCCTGGTCAAACATTCAAGGCAACACAGAAGGAAAGTCAAATACTAGCACCAAAAGGAAACAGAGAAGGCTATGTCTAAGAATGAATGAAACAGAGAAGACTATGTTTAAGACTAAGAATGAAACTCAGGGGGCTGGAGAGATGTCTCAGGATCAGGAGAGAGGACCTAGTTCAACTCCTAGCGCTCACACGCCAACTCACAACTGTCTGTAACTCCAGTTCCAGGGGTTTGATACCCTCACACAGGCATACATGCAGGCAAAACACCATTGTAGAGACAATAAAAATGAATGAATCATTAAAGAATGAAACTCACTTTGGAGCCCAGAGCCCAGTTGAGTTTTCAGTACAGCCCCAAGGAAGAGAGGGAGGGAGAGAAGGGATGTGTGTGTGTGTGTGTGTGTGTGTGTGTGTGTGTGTGTGTGTATGTGTATGTATGTGTGTGTGTTTCTGTTCTAGATATGTATGAATGGAGACATTCTGTTTCACTTTACACAGGAAGGAAATGAGTTTTCTGATTTCCTCCTGTTTGGAAGAAATCAACCCAAATGCCCAGTTTGGCTTTAACTGGTTAAGGGGACCTGCAGTTATCTATGGCGACTGCTGTTTTTCATTAAAGCCAGAACATTTTGTGGGAGCTGCAAAGAGAATTGCTTGAGGGGCTAAGAAACAAGTTTGTCTCCTGAAGGCAGTCTGGCCGAGTGGGAGGCATTGTAGCCAGGGTGAATGAAGGCTGACATAGCTCCCGGTCAAGGGGCACAGAGCAGGAGCCTTCCTGCCTGGTCCGTCATTATTTTTGATTGTTCTACTGAGGATAAGTCAGATCAATAAAGCCTGCAGGAGGTTTTCCAAGCCACTTAACTCAGAATGATAGAGGTGCCAACAGGTACTGGGCTTATAGACCAGTCTTTATTACTGCTTGGCTGAGCCAGGTCCCCAAAGGAGCTATAAAATTTTATGGTTTGCTTTAACAAGCTGACTTTGGGAGTCATGATTCCGTCTGCATAAAATTTCCCTCTAGGAGATTGTTTCCCAACCTGTGGGCCTCAGCCCTTCTGGTAGTCAGTCAACCCTTCACACGGGTCACACATCAGATCTCCTGCGTATCAGATATTTCTATTACAATTTTTTAAAAGTAGCACAATTACAGTTATAAAGTAGCAAGGAAATACTTTTGTGGTTGGGGGCCACCACGACACAAGGCACTGGGTTGAAGCATCTCGGCATTAGGAAGGTTGGGAACCACTGCCCTGGGAGCTAAGTCGCCCAGCCCTGCCCTGATTTTGTGGGTTTCCAGGTTGAAGCTGAACCATTGCATAGGAGTCATTTGCTGACTCCGTGTCACCAAGGGATGCCCTTGTCACAGTGGATGCTTGTGTATTTGGGTGGAGCTTTTGCTACTGTTAGGAGACAGGATCTTCCTATGTGACCTACACCATCCTCACACTCAAAATCTCGCCTCACTTTTTGATGCTGGGATTACAGGTGTATGCTACCTTATACGCTTGGCATTTTTGTTTGAAGCAAAATTATATCAGTTTCCTGAGTGGCCATTTATTGTTGCTGTTATTTTTTACTGTTGTAGTTTTCAAAGTCTTTTCAGGGCTAGTAAACTTGAAATACTATTTTATCACTTCTTTTAAATGTTCCTCTTTTCTTTTCCTTTTTTTTTTTTTTTTTTTTTTTCAAGACAGGGTTTTGCTGTATTGCCCAGGCTGGCCTGGAACTCACTTTGTAGACCAGGCTGGCCTCAAACTCAGAAATCCACCTGCCTCTGCCTCCCAAGTGCTGGGATTAAAGGCTTGCCCAGCTCCTGTTTTCTTATAAGAAACAGTTGCTGAATTTCTTTCCAATTTATTGGCTTTTCCATCAAAATACAATTTTAAATACATCCAGATTATGTGGATGAGGGAATAGCTCATGCATGAATAGAGTACGTGTTTTGTATGGGTAAGACATTAGGTTAGATCCTTAAAACTCAAACAAATAAAAAGGTAAATGTAAAGAGTTGAATGTGTGGAATGCTTATTGCTAAGCCCTGGAAAAATAACAGTTTAGCTGTGAGAACTCAAAAACCATGGGCTGGGAGATGGCTAAGCACAGAGCAAACCTGATAAACTGAGTTTGATCACTGGAGCCCACGCCACAAAGCCTAATGCAGTGGTTCGGATCTGTAATCCTGGCAGTCCCACGTCAGGATGGAAGGTGGAGACAGGAGAATTGTGCAGAAGCTCTAAGACTAGCTACAGGATGTACATACGAATTCCGAATCACCTTGAGAAACAATAGAGACCCTGCTCGTGAAGGTTGTCTTCTGACCCCCATATACCGTTGTAGCATGGATGTCTGGAAGTCGTTCTATAGGCCAGGCTGGCCTCTGACTCAGAGATCTGCCTGCCTCTGACTCCCGAGTGCTTGGACAAAATGTGTGTGCCACCACTGCACAGCAAAAGAGTTTATTTCTTTATTTTTTAAATTACACACACACACACACACACACACACACACACACACACACACACATATATATATAATAGTTATATGATTTCTCCTCCTTCACTCCCCTTCAAAAAATTTTTTAGATTTATTTATTTATTTATTTATTTATTTATTTATTTATTATATGTAACTACACTGTAGTTGTCTTCAGACACACCAGAAGAGGGCATCAGATCTCATTACAGATAGTTGTGAGCTACCATGTGGTTGCTGGGATTTGAATTCAGGACTTCTGGAAGAGCAGTCAGTGCTCTTAACCACTGACTCATCTCTTCAGCCCTCCCCTTCAAATTTTAAATTAACTAATTATTGATTTTTAACCAGGAAGACTGCTGTTACTGTAGCTGTAATAATCCTCAATCCTTGTTCTGTTTACTTCTAGAAATAGTGTTACATACTTATTTTAAACTCTTTTGTTAGATAGTAGCATATACACTTAGATATCCATATATAATGTACAAGTGAAATCCTAATATAAGAATACAGATTCTCTTAACAGAAATAAATAATAAGCAATAAATAAAAAAATTAAGCTTAATTTAGCATAGTTTTCACTTTACAACCTAGTCTCCTCGTCACATAGCTCTTCCCCCTTCTGAGAAGGGGACATTCCCTCCTGGGGAATCAGCCCACTCTGGCACCTCAAAGCCACTGCAGGACCAGGTACACCCTCTCCCACTGAAGCCAAACAAGACAGCCCAGTTAGGGGGACAGTATCCACAAGTAGGCAACAGAGTCAGGGTAAGCTCTTGCTCAAGTTGTTGGGGACCCGCACAAAGACAAAGCTGTACATTTGCTACATATGTGGGGAGGCCTAGGTCTAGCTCATGTATGTCCTTTGATTGGTGGTTCAGTCTCTGGGAGCCTGCAAGTTTCCAGGTTAGATGACTATTGGTCTACTTGTGGAGTTCCTTGTTCCTCAAGACTTCCAGAGCTCCAGAGCTCTAATATTTAGCTGTGGATCTGCATCTGTTTCAATCAGCTGCTGGGTGGAGCCTCTCAGCGGACAGTTATGCTATACTCCTGTCTGTAAATTCAGGCTGGTAGACACAAACAGTTTGAGTCTCCAAGGTAGTTGAAGGAGCAAGGCAGGCTAGCAGTGTGTCTGTTTAGATCTTCTGAGGACAACTTGGCGCACACACAGCACTCCAACTTGGCAGAGGTTGCTACTGCATTCATTTATGTCATTTAGATCTCCGTGAAGACATGGCTGACTGGCACATTCATCAAAGTTGAGATCATAGTGGTCTTTATGGAATCCAGGTACACAGTCACAGAAGCAAACCCTAAGAACATCCTGGCACATAGCACCATGTAGACACAGCTTCAAAAAGATTTATTTATTTATTTTATGTATATGAGTACACTCACTATCTTCAGACACACCAGAAGGAGGCATCAGATCCCATCACAGATGGTTTCGAGACACCATGTGGTTGCTGGGAATTGAACTCAGGACCTCTGGAAGAGCAGCCAGTGCTCTTAACCACTGAGCCATCCAACACTGAGTTTACTTTTTTTTTTTTTTTTTTTTTTCCTAGAGACAGGGTTTCCCTGTGTAACCCTGGCTGTCCTAGAACTCACTCTGTAGACCAGACTGGCCTCGAACTCAGAAATCTGTCTGCCTCTGCCCCCAAGTGCTAGGATTAAAGGCATGCACCATCACTGGCCGGCAGCCGAGTTTGTTTCTTAATCTATAGCTAAATAAATATTTACACTAAGGAAATAAAGATGTTTAAAATAAAGAACCTGCATCTTGGTGTCTAGTTCACTGAAATCACTTTGAACCGTTCAGTTAGCTTCTGTCATGGTAGCAGGACTGTTATCTACTTTGGTCTATGTGACTCTGGTCAGTCAGACCTTTGCTCCAATGTAGATATCCAACAAGGAGGTGAAATCGGGCCTTGCGATGCTTTGCCCAGGGGCAGTCTCTCCTGTGTCTCACTGCACTCTGTTGCCTCTGTATCATCATCTGAAACTTGCAGGCAGGCAAGCATTGAAGATTATCACACAACTTTCTATTCCCAAGTTTGACAAGCCACCTCCCGTTAAGCCACATGTAAATGCTAGATACTTTGATGCATGTTCTAAATACTGTTTTCCTGCTGACAGCTGAGTTAAGTAGTCAAAATTTGTTGTCCTGAAGTATATACACACCCTGATGTATTTGTCCTTATGATTTGTCCTTATGATGATTTGTCCTTAAATTGCCAGTCTATTTTTTGACTACTGTAGTCAAAAAATCTTTACATATGAGCTTCATGATTTCTAATGCATCCTTGAACCTTGCGGTATCTTCGTAAACCTTTCTATTAATCTTTGTCCCACTTGAAATGCTGTTTTCCTGTTTAGTAATACATCCATTTTCTACTTCCGCCTGCTTGACAGACTTGTCTATGTTGTGGGCACCATCTTGTTATGCAGAAGCAAAACCAAAGGCCTTATAGCCCATTCCCACTGATCCCTCTATTGCCTAGTCGGTGAGTTGATTCCAATTAGTGCTAGACTCGAGGTTCCTGTTAGTCAGCCTGGACCCCTGTCGGCCTACCCTGTTGCTAAGGCTGCAGAAAGCTGCTGTGGACCACACCCTTTGCCAGGGATGCTACAGCAAGGCTCTCGAGATCCCATGACAGTTCCACACCTCCTTCAATCGTCTGGCGAGCGGTGTGTTTAAAGCTATTTTTAAAAAGTATGTGTTTTTGCCTGTAAGTTATGTATGTACAACATGTGCTTCTTGTCCTCGGAGATGTTTATTGCCAAGACTCCAATACATAAAAGTGTGGGATAAAAGTGCTTTGGGGAAAGACAGGAAGAACTTTACAATAGTTTGCTTCTCAAGTGTGCGCTTGGGGTCAGAATACTTCTGCCTTCCCCACCACACATGCAGGAGATGAGAGCTGTGTTACTTTCAGCACTAGGGCCTGTTACAAACATCTACAGAGCTGAGAAGAGAAAGGATGCTAATGCTGGTGGCCAGGGGCTTTCTAGCCCACTCACAGGTCTGGAAAAATATCTTAGTATTTGCATGATCTTTTCCCTGATAAAGCATTCATGTGAGAGTCCAAAGATCTAGTGATTATGAGTTCAACATTGCAGACAGGCCAGACTCCAAATAAAATCCACAATGGCGCAGCCGGGTGTGGTGGCGCATGTTTTTAATCCCAGCACTCGGGAGGCAGAGGCAGGTGGATTTCTGAGTTAGAGATCAGCCTGATCTACAAAGTGAGTTCCAGGACAGACAGAGCTATACAGAGAAACCCTGTCTCGAAAAAAAAGAAAAAATAAATAAATAAATAAATAAAATCCACAAAGGCTTAAGTTTCTGCATTAAAGTTTTTTGTTTGTTTGTTTGTTTGTTTTTTTAAGAGGCTGGCCAGATATTCAGAGGTTAAGAGCACCAGGGAGCCTGGGGTTCAATTCCCAGCATCTTTATGATGGCTTACAACATTTGTAATTCCAGCTCCAGGGGCTCCAATACCCTCTTTTAGCTTCCACGAGTACTGCATGCTTGTGGCATACAGATACAAACTTACCCACATGCACATTAAAAATGAAGATTAAATTTAAAAAAAAATCATTTGTTTATATGTGGGTTAGGTTCTCTGGAAAAGCATCCAGTGTTCTTACCCAATGAGTTATTTCTACATTACAACTTCCCCTCATATTAGACTCTACAGACTTTTTTTTTTTTTTTTTTTTTTTTTTTTGAGACAGGATTTCTGTGTAGCCCAGGCTGTCTTGGAACTCACTCTATAGACCAGGGTGGCCCTGAATTTAAATCCGCCTGCCTCTGTCTCCTGAGTGCTGGGATTGAAGGCATACAACACTATGCTGGGCTTCTACACATTTCTTTAGCAAGCAGGAAGCAGGCAGAGCAAGAGCATCTCTCCTTGCTAAAAATAGTTCACTAAAGGAATAAGTTTCCGAAAGAGGAAGAGGGCAATGTTCTTAGTTACAAGACTAGGACTTGCCGATGGTTTACGAGGCTGAGGCTGTGTGTATAGGTTCATTGATAGAGTGCTTATGTTAGATCTCCTCAATTTCTAGCATCCATAAAACCTCAGCATTTAAGAGGTAGAGGCAGGAGGTTTCTTTCTTTCTTTCTTTCTTTCTTTCTTTCTTTCTTTCTTTCTTTCTTTCTTCCTTTCTTCCTTTCTTCCTTTCTTCCTTTCTTCCTTTCTTCCTTTCTCTCTCTCTGAGACAGGTTAAAAAAATAAAACATTTAGGAGTTAACCTCTAGGCCACGTTTTTTTCATGGTCCTGAAGTAGCATGGACTCCGTAACGTTCTTCCTATGCCGTGTGAGAGGTTGTTGCCTCCCCATAAGCCTAGCTAGCCCTCAGGAGATGAGACTTTGAAGCCAGTCAGAGCCACATATTGAGACCCTGTCTTAAAAACAACAATAGTCCAAAGCACAAAACTTAAAGTTCACCTTGAAGTAATTGATGCACAGTTTATTGTCATAGACAAAGTGTAGACTGCAGACTGCAGACTGCAGCTGGTGGATATCTGCGGTCTCTGCCTGCAGTTAGGCTCCTTCAGCTGAGTTTATATCCCGTGTAGCCCTTCCCAATCTTTCTTGCCTTGCCTGCCCGAGGCAGCCACTCTCCTGGCAGGTGCCTAACATGAGAGATGGAGGTGATCTCTCTGTACAGGGTCTCTGATACAGCACCCGGCTCCTTTATGGGTGAGAGGAGAGGATGGGGCGGCTGTCAGGAGTGCTGCACAGGTTAACTGCGGCCGCGGTGCGGCACGGTAAGATAAAGATAACTCAACTCTCCCCTCTCACTGCAGTGTCCGGCTCCACTCAGGTAACCTAGAGTAGGCTTCGCTCCAGGAACCCACCAAGTGTGGGCTTCTTTCAATTTCCACAGGCTATAACTGGTCCAAACTCGTTGCTGCTGTCTGTGACTCGGGACTTGCCTCGTAAAGGGAAAGGATTAAGAAAGGATGTTTGACTTTACCGATTTTTGCCTTCCCTGCCCTGAAGGCATGTTTTGACTGGGGACATTTTCCCAGCCCCTAGGAGGCAGAGAAGGAGCTCTTGCATATCAATAGTGTCTGAGATCTTTGTCTAGGCTGGGAAAAGTGACTTAGACAGCTCCCTTTTGAAGGGCGTTGCTGTTCTTTACAAAGTTCAAATGCCTCCCACTCCCAATCCAAAGCTGCTGCGCTACGGTGACGTGGGTATATTGCTTTTATGAATTCTGTAATTACTGTTTAATTCTGAAATTCTACTTCAGTATGCTATAACCCCTTGTCTTGGTTTTGAGACAGTCTCATCTGGTCCTGACGGCTTGAACTCAAAATGTAGCCACGGCTGGTCTTGAACTCCGGATTCTCCAGCCGCAGTCTCCCAAGCATTGGAGTCACCATGCCCAGCATCCTTTACAGTTTCATTTACTAAGGAGTCATTTGTCAGAGTGAACATTTAAGATGTATCATATTCAGGAATTTATTAGGTTCATCAGTGGTTAACAGTTTGTGAGTTTTTCTTATTTCTGTTTACACACACACACACACACACACACACACACACATTCTTTGTCTTGTTCAATCATAAAGCAACTTGCAGAAACTATAACAGTTTGCTGCAAACTATGTCAGCCATCTTCTGAGCACAGCCACCTTCCCCCCTCAAGGCAATACTATTATCCCAATTTAAGAAAATTGAGAGGCTGAGTGGTGGTGCCACATGCTTTTAATTTCAGCACAGATGGCTGTGAGGCCAGCCTGGTCTACAAAGTGAGTTCCAGGACAGCCAGCGCTGTTAAACAGAGAAATCCTCCTTTGAAAACCAACCAATCAATCAACCCCCTTCAGAGAGAGAGAAAGAGATAGACAGGAAGATAGAAAAAGAATATCAAAGGTCTTTGAGATGGCTCAGCTAATAAAGGGGTGTACCTGCCTTTACTACACTAAGTTCCACCTTTGGGCACTCATGGTGGCAGGAGTACATATATCATGGTGCATGTACAGAGGTCATATAGTGACGAGTAAATTCAGGACAGAGATTTTTCTGCAGTAAACCTTCAGAAACAGATTATGTCTTTTCTATTGGATCATGCTGGAGCTAGATTAGCCTGAGACTTAGTCCTTAGACGAATGGAATTCTTTCGAAATCTTTGTATTTCTTTTCTACAAAGGCACAGTTGGTCTATTGAAATTTATAAGTAATCTTCAGGGTGTTCCTCAGGGCTATGTGACAATCCCGTTTCCAAGGGGTTGGCCACCTTGTCGTTTGGCATTCCTGTGACACTTTGGAGGGACCAGTCTGAGCACTGTGGACCGTGAGTTGTAAGAATGCTAGCTCATTCTGTCCATCTCTATCAGCTGTGTTCTTTTACCTGTGTGTCACTGAGAGCTCATTGGGTGCTGGGGATCGAGCTCAACATCATTGTTTTTAGTTTTTATGAGCGGACAGAACAAGAAAACATGTATGTATGAAACTGTGCATACATACCTACCTATGACCGAGCTAGGATACGTGTGAACCCTCATCCGATATCTGCCTGCTCACATGCAGGCTGCCTTTCTAAAACTTTGGGAGATTAGTATCATCCTTCCAGTTGCCCTTTAAGTAACCTTCTGTTATACTGACTTATTCTCCGTGTGTGCATGTGTGCTACAGTATGGAAGTTGGAACTACGTTTGTGGGATGCTATACTTTCCTTTGTGGGTCCTGGGTCTTGAAATCAGCTCATTATGCCTGGCAAAAGTCCTTTTTATCAACAGAGTTGTCTCACAGCTCTTGCTCTCCTTTTGATACTCTCCACGAGTCTGGCCAATGGGAGTAGAATGCACATCCACCCAGACCCCAGTCAGGGGTCTCATGTATTACATAGCTGCGGATAGCCTTGAACTTCTGATCCTTGACTGTACTTCCACCTGGGATATAGCTGTGACCCACCACACCTGCTGTGGGGTTCTGGGGACAGAAGCTAGTGAGTCATTCATGCTCGGTGTGCACTCTGCCAACTACGCCGCAGCCCCAAACCTCTTGCGTAGTGTGTTCTTGTCATATTTTCCTGTCCTTGAGGGCTGCTTCCAGACACCAGATTTCTAAAACCCTGGACTGTCTCACGTAGGAAATCAGCCCACGCAGTTGTCACAGAAAGCCCTCCCGGAATTTTCGTGTGCACAGCACTGCACATCACTGCACTTCCTGTCTGGTCTAGACAGGCTATCCTGTCACCTGTTGTTCTTTCATGGTCACTTCTACTCCAGCTCATTCTATGACTTGTCAGACACTCTGGGGGCATCCTCACAGCCTCCCTCACAGAAACACATTCCTAAAGTCTTCCTTGTCCACGGGAGGTACCACTCGCAATTCCTCTGCCCTGCTTCTCTGATTTTTTTCCTTCCTGTGGTTGCCACCCTAGTCTAGGCACACAGACCTGACTCTATCATCCCCTCCTTGAGCAACTCTTATGAGTGTTCTGTTAGTTTTAGTTAGCTCATTTTGTTTTGAGACAGAGTCTCCCTATGTAGCCCTTGCTAGCCTGAAACTTACCATATAGATGAGACCAGCCTTGAACTCACAGGGATCTGCCTGCCTCTGCCTCTGAGTGCTGGGATTAAAGGTGTCTACCATCACACTCAGAACATTTACTTATTTGTGTGTTCTTCATTTACTTATGGACAGGGTCTCTTGTAGCCCAGGCTGGCCGCAGACTCACTAGTTTGGATGGCTTTGCACATCTGATCTCCCCAGCTCCACTTCTAGAGAGCTGGGATGACAGGGATGTACCACCACACCTTATACACTTTGGGGTTTGAACTCAGATCTCCACACATGCTAGGCAAGAACTCTACTAGCCCCAGCTCCAGATTTTATTTTATCATTTTAATGGCTATGTTCATCGACTATACTAGGCTTTAGAAAGTGAGCTTAGAGAAGCTAGTCCTTACTCAGAAGCCACTGGGATCCTGTGGCTTCAGAGGAGGCAGAGGCACAGCCCGGATACCGTGATGGAGAAAGGGCTGAGCTTGGAAAGGCAGCAGGCCAGCTGCAGTGTTTTGAACAGTGCGTGCAAAAGAGCCTTGTCACAGACGAGGAAGCCCCAAGGCTACCTAAGGACAAGGCCAGATTTTCTTTTCCAATTGAATTGAATTGGTCTTAGATTGCAAATCAGGAGTAAACAGAATGTTGATTTGGAGAGTAAGGACAACAAGCTCTAGGCTTCAAAGCAAAATACAGTTTGAAGGTATCAGTTCTTTTGAGGGGCCTTAGAAATGGCTCAGTGGGTAAAGGCACTTGCCTTGGAGGTGGGTGATGTCAGTTAACTCCTTTGATCCACACAATGGGAAGAAAACAGCAACTCTACACATTGTTCTCTGTCCTCCACAGGGGTGTGCCAAAGAATACACACACACACACAAACACACACACACACACACACGAAAGTGTAAAAATAAAAATAAACTGCATTAGAAAAATACTTTTTTGAGAAGTTTGCTTTTCTTGTTTTTTGGTTGATTGAGACTGGGTCATCTATGTAAACACGGATGGCTTTGGACATGGTGTGGTCAGATGTGTGTAAGTCATACACAGCCTTTCTGAGGAAAATTTGAGGTTATTAGAACACCTCTGACACATGCCAAGACAGCACAATACAACACGTGATACATCGCAATACCTGACAGAGGATCCCTGGCTGTTTATCTGAGTGGTATCTTCAAGGAAGACAGCCTTACTAATGTGCTAATTTTGATCTGGGATTGCTATCAAACGATATGGATTAGGCCTGTTGTCTCAGCTGTGTAGTGTGTATGTGTGTGTGTGAAGGGGAGAGCACTATGTATCTATCTTTAAACTCACAGTCATCCTGCTTCAGTCTTCAAGTGCTAGGACTACAGTTGTGTGTCATTGTTGCCCGATGCCAGGGTAGTTCTTACATTTATTGATTTGTGTGTGGTGTCAGGGAATGGCTCTCTATTTCCACCACTCAATGACATGGGGCTGATTAAAAGTATGTTTCTGCAGCACCAGCGCCCTCTTATGGCAGAATAGCTACTGGAGACAAGCAGGCTTGGGACAGGCCAATTTAACACTTGAGTTTAAACCCAGAGCTAAAAGGAAAGATGTTTGGTGTTTTAATCACAGTGTAGACATGGCTACACTATTCTATTCACTTGAAACAACACAGATAACAATCATTTTGTTTATTGGTTTTGAGATAAGGTCTCATTTTGTAGCTCTAGCTGGTCTGGAAATCGAGGTTTGGATCAAACTGACCTTGAACTTGCAAGGGTCCTCCTGTCTGTCCCCACCCCCAGCCCTGCCCCCAGTACTGGAATCACAATGGTACTCCATCACACATCACACCCAGCCCTGTCTTGTTTTGGTGTTTAGTTTTTCTTATTGTCAAATGTAAAATGTTACCGAGGATTAGGAAACGAGCTTGCAGCCACGGCTGTAGGCAGTGTGTTTTTGGCTGAACTTCCGGACAGATACTTCGGTAGTAAGTTTCAAACGTGACACATCCTTACAGTGTGAATGGGCATCCTACCACTGGGGGCTCCTGTAAAGAATACTTTTATACACAACTTGAAAGAGGTACATGGGAGAATATTCCTAAAGGGAGGTGGGTGGAAGAAAACAGCAATGTTCCCAAAGGAAGAACTGACGAGAAGATATGGCTTCTCCATGCGGTGGGCTATTACAGAGTCAAAGCTATTACCCATTGACAAAGACTGTTGGGTGAAGACAGGAGGCGAGGTGGACTACTACTACTACAGCTCCAGTTCTCTCTCTGCCTCTGTCTCTCTGTGTCTCTCTCTGTCTCTGTCTCTCTCTCTCTCTCTCCAGGATGTCTCTAGATATTCCTGGCTGTCCTGGAACTCATAGATAGATGGATAGATAATGTATATGAGTGGATATATATATATATATATATATATGTGTGTGTGTGTGTGTGTGTGTGTGTGTGTGTGTGTGTATGTATATATATATTTCTACACTATAGATAGTGTATATAGTGTACACAATATAGATAGTGTACACCAGGCTGTCCTTAAGTTCACAAAGACCTGCCTGCCTCTGTCCTCCGACTGCTGCAATTAAAAAGTGTGTGTCACAGTAGTCCTGAGAAATGACACCAGAGGTTGACCTCTGGTCTTTATACACATGTGCATGCATGTGAATGTTCCCATTCACATTTGCACTGAGCACAGACACACACAAATAAAAAGAAGCAAAACAGTCACTCAAATTAGAAAGTAAACAAAAGTGCATATTCCCCACTCCCACCCCGCTTTAAACAAAGCCATGATATGAAGTGGGAACTTCTGGATTGTTTGGAGAGTGGGTTATGTCAAATGATGGTTTGTTGGGGCACACAGGTGAAAGGAGGTCTTGCTAAAGTGGACACAGGAAAGAATTTTTTACAAAGCACACACAGGTGAAAGGATGTTTTGATATAGCAAACATGTGAAAGGAGCATAAATATGATCCCACGGACAGCGGGGGCGGGGGGTGAACACTGAGCCTTGGTTTGGCTTGCTAATGACATGCCTGCATTGATTTGCCTTATATAGCTCTGCTGGGCTCAACTTGTGGTAATGCTGCCATTGAGAGAAACTCGCTTAAGATCTGCTCATGAGGTTCCTGTGGCAGCCTGAAGCTTCTGCAGCCTCGCCTAGGGCCGGTTAGCAAGCCTGGTGGCTCCTCCAGGATTGAACTACAGCCGCTGGTTCGTGTCATGCCTGGTGTCAGCCTGCTGAGAGGATTGGACTGTAGCTGCCGGTTCGTGTGTTCTGTCTGCTTGTCTAGAGGGCTGGTCTGCAGCTGCTGAGTCCTATTTGGCGTTTGCTACGGGACTGAACTGCCGACAAAGAAGATTGAGCTTGCCTCCAAAGAACTATCGCTAAACAGGCTCACCTCCCCCATATCCTAATAACTTTTCTCTTCCACTACCTCTGCTGGGTGGTGTACTAGAGGGGAGGTTGAACCCTTATTAAAAGTAGGTTGCAAAAAATTTATGTCTGCAATGATGATCAAGTGCTCTGTAACAGAAAAGAATAAACCACACTGATTGATGGTGCAGGCTCCTGAATCTCAGATAAATTGTGTCTATTAACCATGTACAACTGCACTAACAGGACATTGTGGAGCAGTGGAAAGAATCTACATTGATGACATTGACAGCTGCAGATGCACAGTTCAGAGTGAGAGGGTTTTTTTTGTTTGTTTGATGGGATTTCTTGTGACCCTGGCAGGTTTGGAGTTCTCTATATAGTTGGGGCTGATCTTGAACTCCTGATCTTCCTGCCTCCACCTCGCAAATACTGAGATTGGAGGCATATGTGATCATACTCAGTTAACTTCTTAGGAGCAGGTAGCAGTCTGGGTGTTGGGACATGACGGAAAGATTTTATATGTCGATCAGAAAGGAACTGAACAGAGACACGTTTTCCAGTTATTTCCTACAAGGATGGTAGTACCTAAGGCCTCCTGCCTACAAAACAAGCGTTCTACCACTGAGCTGCCTCTCAGCCTCTCAAGAACATTTTTGAAACCTCACCAAACCCTATGGCTAACTCAGTCCACATTGATAAGACAATAAGCACAGCTGTCCACATGCACACTGGATCACTGTGGTTCCAGAAGACAGTGTCATTTGCTTAGAATCCCTAAGCTCAGATAGGTGTTTGGGCAAAGACAGGCCATGGGCAAACTTGTGAAGCCTCATTGGTTTCTCTGTAAAACCCACACATCCCCAACCGCTCTACCCATGACCTTAGGTGGTTTTATTTCAACTTCTCTAATTAAAAAGACTACCGAGAGATCGCACTTGGAAAACTTTAAAATTACTATCCCTCCACCTCTCCTTGGGACTGGGGATTGGAAATAGGGCCTCCATCGAACAAGGAACATATTCTAAGCTAGACTTACAGCCAGAAATCTGAGAATCACGCTTGGCCACTTGACAGTTGATACTGCCTTGAAGTGTTTTGTTTGTTTGTTTGTTTTTTAAATTTGAATCCGTATCTGAAGTGAGGGATACAGGAGGAGTCAATGTGAATGGCAAGCAACATCCGTGTGTACCTGGCAGCTAGGATTCTCTCTGTCTAGAGGTAAGATGCTCTCCAGTTTGGTGCCTGCTGTCTATCCTGGTCCTGATGAACCATCCGCTGTAGTCACTCACTGGTTGGTGACACTGCTGAATGACCTTGGAGTTCTGGGCACAGAGACAACCTGGCCCATCATTTTCAACACCCCCATATGACACCCTGCCTTGCCAGGATTCCTAGATTGCAAAGAGATGTCTGAGATCACTTTGAATTCGGATCCTGAAGCCAGCGCCTACAGAAGGTTTGGTGGTGGTGGTGGTGGTGGGGGGGGCAGATGCTGCATTTATTCCCACATTCTGCTTCTGGGGATTTTCCTATTATTGCAGAGTGATGCCACTCAAAGGAATTTGGCAACGAGGGGGGGGGGTAGGAATAGAGCAAGCTATTCTAGGAGACTGAGTTTTCTTTCTTTCTCTTTCTTTCTTTCTTTCTTTCTTTCTTTCTTTCTTTCTTTCTTTCTTTTTTTGTTCTTTCTTTCTTTCCTTCCTTCCTTTCTTCCTTCCTTCTTCCCTCCTTCCCCCTCCCTTCCTCCTCCTCTTTCTCCTCTCTCTCCTCCTTCTCCTCTCTCTCTCTCTCTCTCTCTCTCTCTCTCTCTCTCTCCCTATTCCTCTTCCTCCTCCTCCTTCTTTTTTTTTCTTTCTTGAGATGGGACTTCTCTGTGTAGCCCTGCCTGCCCTGGAACTCGATCTGTAGAGCAGGCTGGCCACCTCTGCGATCCACCCTCCTCTGCCTTCTGAGTGCTGGGATGTGCATTACTTAGTACAAGACCCTGTTTTCAACAGCTGCTTATTATTTAAGAATCCCTTCCTGGTTTAAAGTTGATACACTTTTTCTCACTTCCTCCTTCCCTCCCTTCTTCTCTCCCCTTTGATCTCCTTGCTTATTTTTGTTTGTTTGTTTGTTTGTTTGTTTGTTTTAGACTGTGCATTGCTATGTAGACCCGGCTGGCTAGCCTTGTACTTGATACTTGAGTTCAAGGCTCAGGATGATCTTGAACTCAAGACAGAACTTGTATCTTAGCTCCCAAGTCTGGAGCTATAGGTGTATACCATTACCAAGCTTAAGATGTGTGTGTGTGTGTGTGTGTGTGTGTGTGTGTGTGTGTGTGTGTGTGTGTGTGACAGTGTTGAAAGGTTAGCAAGAAGGAAAGCAGAGTGAAGAAGCGGTGACTTAAGATAGCACAGGCTTTTTATTTGGAGGGAAAACCTGCAGGAGGGGCCTCTGTAAGAGTCAGAGCTCATTACCAGCTTGCTTACAAGATGAGGCAGTCACAGGGCTGAAATGGCTGGGGAGGAGGGTGAAAGGTTTTCTTTTTTAGCATTGCTAGAGGTAACCAGTGAGTGAAGAATGCTGGGTAATCTATTAACATTTTCTTTGACTAGTGTATCTATCTCTTTCTTCTTTCATGTCTTTTTTTTTTTCCTTGTTCCGGTCAACCCTACTCGCTCTGGTCTGCCCCGCTCACTCAGGTCGGCCCCGCTCAGCCCTGCTCACTCCGGCCAGCCCCGCTCGCTCCGGTCCAAGGATTCATTTCATTTATTATTATACATAAGTACACTGTAGCTGACTTCAGATGCATCAGAGGAGGGCGTCAGATCTCATTATGAGTGGTTGTAAGCCACCATGTGGTTGCTGGGATTTGAACTTATCATCTTCGGAAGAGCAGTCGGGTGCTCTTACCCGCTGAGCCATCTCACCAGCCCTTTTTTCATGTCTTTAATGCCCAAGGTTCTCTCTTCCATCTCTAGTGTTCTGTTGGTGAGGCTTGTCTTTGCATTCCCTGTGTGAGTTCCTAAGTGTTTCATTTTCAGATTTCTCTCACTTTGTGTTGTCTTTGTCTTTAAAAAAATATTTATTTTTACGTGCATTGGTGTTTTGCCTGAATGCATGTCTGTGTGAGGGTGTCAGGTCTTCTGGAACTGGAGTTACAGACAGTTGTGAGCTGCCATGTGGGTGCTGGGAATTGAACCTGAGTCTTCTGGTAGAGCAGCCTGTATTTTTAACTGCTGAGCCATCTCTCCAGCCCATGTTTGTGTTTTCTTTATTGATTCTGTTTCTACTTTCAGATCTTGAACTTTTTTTTTCTTCCTTCTGTTTGTGTTTTCATTGATTTTTTAAAAAAGGGATTTATTCACTTTCTTTTAAGGACATCTAACATATTCATAAAGGCTATTTTGAAATCCCTGATATCTGGCCTGGTGTTTGTTGGGTTGGTATTCCATTTCTTGGTTCTGTTGCCCTCTTGTGTTCTTAGGAGACTGTGGAGGCCTTGGGTTGCCTGGCAGGGAATGCTTCTGAGGTGGAGGATGTTACCCGGGGTTCAGTTAGAATATGTTTCTTCGAATTGGGAGCTGACACTTAGAGGTGTGCTGGAAGTGGGGAGAGGTGTTCAAGGGGTCCACAAGAGACAGGAAATCAGGGTGCACCACCAGGATCTGCTTAGTCCCCTGGGAAAGAGGGCGGAGAGGCAGGAGAGTAGCCTGTTTCAGCACTCGGAATGAGACTGGGGGATGGGGTTTAGAGGAGAGGAGGCAGAGGAGAAGATGTGAAGCTTGTCCACTTGCTTCCCTGGTCTACTTGGGTCTGCAGCAGGTTTCCAGGGAATGGTTGCCGGATCTGGGGGCTGGGATAGCGGGATGAGTGGGAAGGGAGTTTGGAGATGATCTGAGTGGTGTACTGGAGATGGGGGCAGAGAGGAGGGGAAGCCGCAGCAGGAGATGTGCCACAGGGTTGGGCTCCATCATCTGTACCAATGATGGGTACTGTGATGAGCTCCAGTAATCTCAGCGCCCAGGAGGTGAAGGCAGGAGGATCAGGGGTTCAAAGGTCATCCTATGCCACTTTAGGCATTCAAGGCTACCTTGGGATGCAGGAGACACTGCCTCAATACATACACAGATATTTGCATACATTAATATTTGGTTATGACTCAGATACTTTCTTGATATCCTGGCATAGGATAGAAAATTCTCCTCCTTTAAGTACAGAAGTTTGCCTCTGTAGATTCCTAAGTATAGCATAGGAAAGTTTGAGTCTAGTCTGAATTCCATAAAACCCGGTCTCAAAAATAAAAACGGAAAAAAAAGGGAAAGAAAACTAACTTTGTATTTTTATTATCAAATATTCTTTTCCCCTCTGCTTCTTTATGAGCCAAAAATAAATGAGGAAATGTTCCTTAATCTAATTAAATGTCTGAGAGATCAATTAGCTCTGTTTTGCCACCCGGGGTACCTCGGCTGGCCTTGGGTCCCTGCCTGCTCAGTTGGGAAATATAAGGTGTTTCCTTTACGGAGTCACCCAACCCCAGTGGCTCATGGGAAATTCCATGACACCAGGATCTAATCCATCCTCCAAGCAGGTGAATCACTGAATGGAGGGTCGGCTTTACACTGCTGTTTTGGGATGCTTTACAGGGAACACTATTCCGGGCTATGACATTTCCAGTACTCTCTCTAACGCTACAAGTGTCATTAACTAAAATACCTAGAGATGGCGCTGTGGGTCCAAGGGAAAGAAAAGGCACCAGGCGCGAGGGCTAACCTTCTTCATGCTCCCTAGGGCCTCAAAAAAAAAAAAAAAAAAAAAAAAAAAATGCATTGCTTCTCTTTCCCTCCCCATTTGTTTAAAACCGCCAGATCGAGCATGTGCTTAAAAGAATCATTTTGTTCTCAACCCAGGAATTCCCCCCCCCCCCCCCCCCAACTTGGTGGGAAATTCCAGGAGAAAAGGATCTAGCCCGGACAGAGTGGATGATGACATACACATGTCCTTTGGAAAAGCTGTGTCTGTCATACGTGACAGCCTGGCATAAGGGACGAAGCTGGGTGCAGGGGAATGGGGGAAAACCAGATGAATCAAAGCGAGAAGCAAAACACAAGTAATTGACACCATACGTCACCGTCGAGCTTTTTGGACCGAGGTGTGTCTGCTCCCATGTGATGAGCATATTTTTGGTCTCTTTCGCCTGCTGTTAATTGAAAGTCAAAATGCTTTGACCCTGGGATTGCACCAGATCAAAGTCTTCTATGAACAAAATCTCATCTACTTTTTGTACCAGCTTTTTTTTTTTTCTCTCTTCTCATTTTTAGAGGTCACCTGCTAGGTTAGAACCAGAGCTGTTCCCTTAGGAGAAGAAGAGGAAAGCACCCGAGTTAGGAAGGGATACTCACCGATCCCCAGTACTGCAAAAAACAAGCAAAGTAAGGAGAGAGAGGTTAGAGGCCAAAATCGTTAAGGAAGAGGGTGGATAAGCAGATCTGAGCCGGTGACAGCTGTCCACCAGCTGGGCACGCCATCCCTTTCGGGTTTCAGGGAAGATGTTGACTTTTGAAACTTCCTTCTCTGTCCGTGGCCAGCCTCTTACCCAGGAACAATCGGTGCACTTAAGGAAACAGATGGATACAGAATCAAAGCCATGGGTCAATGCGCTCAGTACAAGGGCTTCAGACGGTTTCTCTTAAGCACTGGTATCCAAAATAGTAGAGCAAATGTTTATATCTGGAAGAGGGAGGGAGGGAGGGAGGAAGGGAACCCTCCTCCCCCCCCCTTCTTTCTCTTTCCTCTTTCTTTGAACTTGCTGTTTATCAGAGCATGACCTTGAACTTGTTATCTTATTTCCATATCCTAACTCCTGAGATTATAGGCCTGTTGTTGTGGGTTTTTGTTTTGTTTTTTGTCCTTTTCATTTCATTTCATTTTGTTTTGTTTTGACGGGGTCTCACTATGCAGCATTGGCTAGAACTTGTTATGTAGACCAGGTTGGCTTCAAACTCACAGACATCCACCTACCTCTGCTTCCAGAGCACTAGTGCTGGGATTGAAGGCATGTGCAACCAGCCCCTGCTCACCATGCCCTGTTTTACATGGTACTGGGTGGTGAATTTAAGAGTTTTATGAGCTCTATCGACTGAGCTACAGCTGCAGCCAAGTTTAGCTCAAGCTGGCCTCGGATTCATGATCCGTCTGTCCCTATGCCCTTCAGAGCATGCCACCACAGTGCTAGCCATTTGTTTTCATTTTTTGACAGTCTCGTTATGTAGACTATGCAAGCTTTGAACTCAAAACCTTTCTGCCTCAGCTTCTCCAGTGCAGGGAAGACAGGTGTGCAGTACCACACCAGGACATTCAGGGATGCTCTTTTAATCTTATTTGGGATCAATAATTGTGGTCCACACATTGAAAGGATGTTTCTCCGGCCCTGTGAGATCTTCTGGTTGTACTCAACCCGTTTCCAGCACCCTTCCCAGAAATGCATTCCTTCACGGTGGCAAGCTCAGCTCCTCTTTCTGTGCTGTGCCAGTAAAGAGCATCTGGTTGCCATTGGCTTTGGTGAATCACTGGCTTGGTGAGCGGGAAGCATCGCCATTGCGTGGTCACATGGTCACCCTGCCCCTGGCAAAGCAACCTGTTGCCTCCCGTTTCATCAGAAAGAAGTGTGTCCTCTGGGGCCTTTAATGTGGCTTTATTGGGGTTGAAAGGTACTTGAGGCTTCCAGGCTCTCTTATACGGCATAACCTTATGTGGTCCCTCGAGTCTGTAAGGTTTTATTTCGATGAACAGAGCAGCTGTGTTTCCCTCTGTCTGACTCCTAGGGCCATGGGTTACCCATCAGCCAATCATTTCAGCATCAGCCTCCTGCAGCCAGAGTTTCAGTTTGCTTCTGGGATGAGGAGACAGAGAGAGAGAGAGAGAGAGAGAGAGAGAGAGAGAGAGAGAGAGAGAGAGAGAATGAGTAAATCTTGGTGTTGCTGGAGAAGCTTGGGATTTAGGTGGCCCTGATGCCCTCCCTTTATGGACAACTACTTTGTAATCAGGTGTCTTAGTGTGTGACCTACAATAATTTAAAAGCCATATTTCATTTAGAAAAGCGAACGGAGAAGAACACACAGATACACATCATCTCTTTCCTCAGGTAGAACATCCCTACATCTGTTTAGTGCCATCTTTCTTTTTATTCCTTGCCCCCTCAACCCCATGCACAGATATAGGTATGCACATGTGCATGTGTGTGCACACGCACATGCATGTATACATACAACACACACATAACACACACACACACACACACATCCTGCCTTATTTTGGGTAGAAATATTGGAACATAATTAGTTGTCACAGTTCTCTCCTCTAGGTCTATCAGCCAACGCATGAGGATGAGCAGTCTCCAGCATAAACATATGGTTATCACTGCTAATGGACTGAGTATTAGTTCTGTAACACCAGCTAGTGTACAGTCCATATTCAAATACCCACATGTCTCTTCAAATGACTTTGCAGAGCTAGGCCATTTTCTATTCCAAAATCCAATCTCAGTTATTTGCCCGGGTGTCATCAGTCCCTGGAGTCTTTTTTCAGCCATCCTTTCAACTTTCTATCATCTCTCAAGACGTTGACTTTTTATTTTAGGACTCAGGCCAATTGGTCTTGTAGAATGTCCCATAGTCTGAAATGGTCTGATTGTTTCCTTATGGTTAGATTACAGTTGAAACAGCCACGCCAAGAAATCTGCACTGGTATTCTTTCATGGTTCTCACTGCATCAGAAGGTCCAAATGTTCATGGTAAGTTTGATTCCCTTACTAAGACAATGGCCATCAAATGTCCCCAAGGTCAAGATGCAGTTTCTCTGAATACATAGTAAGTAATACATGAGTGGTTCTCTGGGTCTGTGGGAATAGCCTGTCCTCTCAGAGTGCTTCATCTGGTGATCTCGTCTGGTCTGTAGCTGATCTTTGCATGAATAATAAAAGGGTCCACAAGTAGAGATTTTTCTACCCTTCCTCCTGACTATTAGCCGGTGTCGTTGAATATTCCTTCCCCTCAAATTAACGGAAGGACTTACAAGCTGAGTTAGTTACCCTTCTTGTAGCTGTGATTCAAATACGTGATTTGAATTACTTTAAGGGAGGAGGAATTCATTCTGTCTTGAAGTTTGAAGATCTGATGTGTTCCATTGTGGCAAGTAAGACACATGGCAGGGTGACTTTCTGTGACTGGAGCAGAAGCATGAGTTTGCTTCCTCACACCAGGACCAAGAGGCAGAGCATGGTGGTGCTCAGCTGGCTTTCGTCTGTGTCCTTTTCTAGTCTAGGACACTGGATAGTGGAATGGTGCTACACTTATCCCAGGAGAATCATTCCTGCTCCGCTAAGCCTTCCTGGAACCTCTCTCACAGACACACTAGTGTGAGCTTCGTTAACACCCCATGTGTTTCTTAATCTGATCAATCTGATACTCAGAAGTAAACAACACACAAGCCTTCACTGAATGATTGCTGGCTGGTGTTTTTGGATGGGCAGTTCTGCCTCCTCTGACAGCAGATGTAAAATGACCATGGGTGGTAATGAAGCTGTCTCTATCTTATTTTGTCTCTCACACAGAATCATAAGGATTTGGATTCCATGTTTTGTTTTGTTTTGTTTTGGAGACAGGGTTTCTCTGTGTACCCCTGGCTGTCCTGGAACTCACTCTGTAGACCAGGCTGGCTTCGAACTCAGAAATCCGCCTGCCTCTGCCTCCCGAGTGCTGGGATTAAAGGTGTGCGCCATCACGCCCGGCCTTGGATTCCATTTTGAATTGAATCCTGATTAACTTCTTTTTCCCTGTTAGACTCAAAACAGCTCACATAATATGTGAAGAACCATTAGATCAATAGGGAGTATCATGGTTGAGTATTTATGCTCCCTTCAACCACACCTATGAAACCAAGACTCCCATGGTGGCAGCATTAGGAGATGGGGGTGGGGTGTCTTTGGACAATGATCCCATCCTGTGGGCTTTACCTACATAGTTAGGAGCATGCTCGCCTCGTGAATACCCAGCCCTGATTCAGTTCCTAGCACCATAGTTTAAAGACATTGCAAATATAGTATTAAGTGCAAAGTAATCACATCTTCCAAAAAGATCCCAGAGAGCTAGCCAGTTTCTTCTTACACATGAGGGCACGGAGTGTGGCTCTTGTGAGAAAATGTTTCCTGCCCCCACACTGAATCTGCTAACACCTTGATTTTATTTTCTAGTCTCTAGAACACTGATGGATGCGTTTTTGTCGTTTGTAAGTCACTCTGAGGCAGGGAAACACAGTGAATTGCACATGGTTTAGGCTACACCTATACTCCTCTTTTAGTAATCCCCTTCTTCTAGTAACTGTGCACATGACCACCCGAACTTCTTACTGGCATGTGCAGTGCATACACACAGCTTGCTCTCCAAACATGTGGTTAGCAACCTACCAACAACATAGGACCCAGCCTGCTTCTAGCTGCCCACATTCCCCTGGAAGCAATGGAGTAAGTTTCTTCTTCCCTAACAACCATCAGCCCAGGCTGATCCTCCTTCAGTGGTATTCTTCCTGATGTCTGGGTAGAAGAATGGAGAGGCCAATCTGGCCTGAACTGGATTTGGGTATATGTACAATAAGGCAAAATTTTGTCCTCAACCAACTTCTAGGCAGAACCTCCTATGGGTTATCTTACGCTTATGCATAATTGGCTATTCATAGGATTAAAATCACATGTGTTATGGAGAGCAACATGCACAGTAGAAAAGTGAGTTTAAGGTCTAACCTATTGCTAGCTATAATACTGCATGCTTTTAATCCCAGCAGTCAGGTGGATCTCTGTTCCACTTGATCCAGCCGCCTGATCCTAAGTTCTGGGACAGCCAGATCCACATTGTGAGACCTTGTTGCTAAACAAAGCAAAAAATAAAACACAATGACAAACAATTGTAAAAGAACTAATTGATCAATCACAGCAGAGGAACATCCAGGCTGGGCCCCTTAGCGATCAAACTCCTTCTCTTGAATTTCATAAAAGTATCTGCACCCAAGTGGCCTCTGCTTTCTTGCCGTGTATTCTAGTCTTTTCTGTTATTTTCTTTAAATTAAGTCTCTTCACTACTTTGTAAGCTGTATGGGCTTTTATTTCAATCTTGAATAAAATGCGGAGAGCCTGGAACTCCTGGGCCCTGACCTGGACCACTGGTAAAATGGTATTTTGTTACAGCTTTCCCACTGGCCTAGGAAGTCGTCATGAACTTGAACCTTCTGTGATGACCACCGTTTATTCCTTTTCTGCTGGTTTGTTTCACATCACCTCCTTCTCCGGACCTTCCATGATAACTAGCTCAGCATCATCACTGAACTAATAATAGCCTTGCTTCCTACTTCTTCAGTTGGAAAGATGGCTAGAAGAAGCCTTCATATTGTCTTACCATCCCTACCTACCAGCTCTGGTGCCTCATACACCACTTTCCTCCCCGTCCCGTTCATACAGGAGAGCAATCGGACATTTCTGGGAAGTTTTTTTTTCTTACTTATTTAATTTATTTCTTTATTCTATATTAATCTTCTTGAACCATGGTATCCATGGCTCATTTTGGACTCCTCCAGCATCAGCCTCCTGGGTGCTAGGATGAAGGATCTCTCTCTCTCCCCCCATGAAATGAAATCTTATATGTAAGCAGCCTGGCCTTGAACTTGCAATTCTTTTGTCTCAGCTTCCTGACTACTGGGACTATGGGCGTTGCCACCACACTCAGGTATCTTCCCCCCAACCCCCAGCTTTCACGTTTTTGCCATTTCCTCTTGAGAATGTTAAAAAAAAAAAGTGTGTGTGTGTGTGTGTGTGTGTGAGAGAGAGAGAGAGAGAGAGAGAGAGAGAGAGAGAGAGAGAGAGACTGTTCAGAAGGCATCAGATCCCTTGAAGTTGGCATCATAGGCACCCTGACCTGAGTGCAGGGATCCCAAGTCTAGTCTTCCTGGAAGAACAGCAAGCATTCCTAATGGCTGATCCATCTCTCCAGCCTGTGCATTTCTAATAAACAGTTTTAATCCAGTTCAGAGGAAGAGAGTTTATAGATTAGATGAATGAAACCAATTTTTTTCTCAAGCTTGTCATTCCCTGCCCCCTAAACAGTCTTCTAAGTTTATAATAATTTATATTTTTAACATGTTGACAGCTTTAAAAAGTTAAATGAGCAACATTGAGATGGTTTAGGTGGAGGCTGTTGCTCTTCAAGCCTGAAGACCTGCCTGCCTTTGATGCCTGGACCTCACTGTGGAAGGAAAGAACAGACACAGAGATGGCCTCTGACCTCCACACACTCGCTGGCACACACAAGCCTGGCACGTGCACTCACACACATACGTCACACACACGTCTCATACACACATCAGACATGCACACATCTCACATCCACATCTCTCTCTTACACACACACACACACACACACACACACACACACACACACACACTATACATATACCACATACACACACATCTCACACACCACACACATACACATAAGCCTGCAAACACACTGTACTGGCTGGTTTTGTGTGTCAAGTTGACACAAGCTGGAGGTATCATAGAGAAAGGAGCCTCCCTTGAGGAAATGCCTCCATGAGATCCAGCTGTATGGCATTTTCTCAACTAGTGATCAAGCGGGGAGGGCCCATTGTGAGTGGTGCCATCCCTGGGCTGGTAGTCTTGGGTTCTAAGAAAACAAAATGAGCAAGCCAGGGGAAGCAAGCCAGTAACATCCCTCCATGGCTTCTGCATCAGCTCCTGTCTCCTGACCTGCTTGAGTTCCAGTCCTGACTTCCTTTGGTGACGAACAGCAGTATGGAAGTGTAAGCTGAATAAATATTTTCCTTCTCAACTAGCTTCTTGGCCACAATGTTTGTGGAGGAATAGAAACCCTAAGACACAGACATACACACACCTCATATACTCACCACACACACCACACACACACACACACATACATGCCTGCACTCACATACATTGTCATATACACTTATCCAATACACATACCAAACACACATCATATACACACACACCACACACACACATATGCACAAGCCTGCACGTATACCCACCCACATACCACATACACACATGTGCTTGCACTTACATATACAATTCATTCACACACATATCTAACACATCATCAAATAATTGTCCATTTGATTAACATAAAACCATCATTTCTATGTCCCATTCCTCCGCAGTCGGGATTCTCAGTCTTTAGGTAAAAGCATTTCCACCGAAATACTTTCATTATTTTTTTCCTGGTCTTTATTTCCATATTCTTCTACATCTGTGCATTCTTATCTAGATGTAAACATCATATTTAGGTATCCTCTTGTGGCTTCTTTTCTCAGCGGTTGTTCCGATCTGTTTCTTCTCTTCAGTCTGTCCCCACTCCACCCTCCTTCTGACCGCTGTACATCTGTCACAGGTCTTGGTTAAATTGATACTTGTATGCACAGATGAGCTGTGTACAATTTTCTGTTTTTCTTAGAGATAATAAGATGTTTTNAAACATCATATTTAGGTATCCTCTTGTGGCTTCTTTTCTCAGCGGTTGTTCCGATCTGTTTCTTCTCTTCAGTCTGTCCCCACTCCACCCTCCTTCTGACCGCTGTACATCTGTCACAGGTCTTGGTTAAATTGATACTTGTATGCACAGATGAGCTGTGTACAATTTTCTGTTTTTCTTAGAGATAATAAGATGTTTTATTTTTTCCATTTGCCTAGCGGTCTTTACATCATTAATCTACCCTCAAAGTGTTTGCCAGCGAAATAAGCCTGTTAGGATTTCAAACACATCTCTCAACTCTCTCTGGTTTTCTTTTTGAAACATTTCTTCTGGAGTCTTTCCCCTGTGTGGGTTGGTGACTCTCAAGGTCTGTTGTAAAACTACAGCCCTGGGGTCTCCTCTTGCTGTCACTCTGGAATTTTCTCTCCTGGTTCATCTCATTTCCTGGATCCCACATCAATGTTGTCAAAGTAAATTTCCTTCTCCTCCTTTTCCTTTTTCTCTTCCTCCTCCCGTCCCTCCTTCTCCTCCTATCCCTCTTCCCCTTCCTCCCATTCCTCCTCCTCTTCCTTCTCCTCCTCCTATCCCTCCTCTTTTTCCTCTTCCTCCTGCACCTCCTCCTACTCCTCCTTCTTCCTCTTCTTTGTCCTTTGATTCTGGGTCTCATGTAGCCAGGGATGTCCTTGAACTCTTTATTCCCTTCCCCAATGCTATAAGCACAGGCCTGTGCCATCATGCTCAGCCCACATCACCTTTATTGGTTAACTGACTCACTTAACTCATTCATATTCCAGTGGATTCCTAGGAAACGATCCTGGGAGGATATGTGCTTAAAAGTACTTCATATGAAATTGTGTTAAAAATAATCAGGTATGGTGATGGGCACCTGTGAGTCCAGCTACTTAAGCTGGAACCTGGAAGTTTCTGAGTTAAGTCCAGCCTGGATGGACTGCATGGAATCATTCATTCATTCATTCATTCATTCTCTCTCTCTCATTTTATCCTCATACATGAATGATGTAATGCTCTAAGTTTGAATTCTTTTAAAATGAATCCTGAAGTAATGAATCTAGTCTCTGCTTACTTCTGGGATAGTGAAGTGAAGGCATATGCCCACTTTCTACACACTTTGGGGGTCTTATTTTGGACCTGACATTTGAAAAGTTCACAGTGATTTGTTGGCATGAATTTAAAAAGATGATTGAGTTACCTGGCATGTTTTCCTGGTCTGTAAATCTATGTGCTTCAGTTCTGCAGAATTTCCTTGAATTGTTTCTTTTGAAAGCAATTCAGTTTAATGTGTGTGTGTGTGTCTGTGTGTATGTCACATGTCACAATTTGTAACCTCTTGTTTTCTGAACAATTTCCTCAACTTCTCCTCCAACCATCTCATTGTTTTTATCAGCTTTGCCACAATAATTTTAATTTGCAAGAATATTTGTCTCTGATTCTTTTTCATTAATGCAACATTCTCTTTGTATCTTTCTGTACTTTATTACTTTTTTTAACAGAAAATTTTCTCTTTCTGTGTTGTCTTTTTCCTGAGAACTCTTATTTTCTGAGTTTGAATTTTATCTATCTATCTATCTATCTATCTATCTATCTATCTATCTATCTATCTAGTTTAGATAGATAGGGTTTCACTATGTGGGCTTTTTGGGACTTAAACTTGCTGAGTAGACTAGGCTCAGGCTGGCCTTGATCTCAGAGAGATTTGACTGCCTCTGGTCCACCTGTTTCTGTCTCTTGAGTCCTGGGATTAAAGGCACATCACTCACTCCTTCCACCTATTTATCCTGAAGTGGATTTCTGGAAGAATCACTCTTTACAGCCTCTCTTGCATCTGTCTTTAAACTTAACTTTGCATTTGCATCAGGCCCCTTGTTCAAGACCATTCATTGTCTCTAAGGTTATCTTTGTGGATGACAGTCATATCAAAGGGACACCCTGAAAGCATCTTTTTAGAATGAGGTGACTATAGATATAATCTGTCACAAAAGACTTGATGTTTGACCTTTTGACATTTCTTTTGGCCCTTTGCAGCTGTTCCATTGCAGAGATAAAAGCCACCAGAGCATGGATGCAGGGATGGCCTAAGGTATCATTATCAATGTTCTTTATGATGATAGTTTTGCATACAAAGTAGGTCCAACCAGGACCAGCACCACTTCTTCAGGTTTCATGAATGTGCCCATTTTGAGAACAGCTATCAGAGCCTACCACAGACAGAAAGTCCTGCCTTATTTCTATGATGTCATTTCCTCTCATATTTAACCATCCTCCTAACTGGTGAGGGCACTGAGGAGACTGGAGTATGATGAGAAACTCTGTGATGAGTGAGGCTTTGCAACTGGCAGTAAACATTTTAAAATTTATGACAGCATCTCATGCAGTCCAGGATGGCCTTGAGTGAACCAGTTGTGTAGCCAAGGATGACCTTGGATTTATGATCCTCCTGTCTCCATCTCCCAAATGCCAGGGATACAGGTGTGAGTCCTCATAGCTGACAGTAGACATTTTTTTAAAAATCCTGCTGTTTTCTGCTTGGATGTCTGGATTATTAAGAATGGAAGACTCTCAACAAATGGTATCTCTTCTGTTCTGCTTTGGAGCTTGAAATCAATTTTAGACAAACAAGTGGAGCTCAAAATGAGAGCTTTGTTTTCTGATGATACAGACCATGAGGCTCTAAATATTTTTCTTTCATGTTAGCTAGGGTTTTTTGTTTCTTTGTTTGTTTTTGTGAATTGGTTAGTCTAATCTCAACTGGACACACGTTAGAGTCTTCTGAGAAGAGGAATCCCAGTTGAGAAAATCCCTTCCTAAGACTGGGCTGTAGGCAAGCCTGTAGACCATTTTATTAATAAGTGATTGATGGGAGAGGACCCAGCCCATTGTGGATGGTTCTACCTCTGGGCTGGTGGTCCTGGGTTCGATAAGAAAGCAGGCTTATAGAGCAAGACATGAAGAGTAAGCTTTGAAGCAGCACCACGAACTCAGCATGAGCTCCTGCCTCCTGTCCTGGCTTTCCTCAGTGATGGACTGGTGTTTTCATGGAGGCAATAGTACAAGCCAAACTGAGACATCTCATTAAGTCAGGTCACATCCCTGTCAACTCACACAGAGAAAATCTTCTGGTCTCCTCCATGCAGACAGGGCATGCAGTAAATGTCACCACACAGCGCAGAGCAAACCTTGGCGCTCTCTCTGTCTTGGTAAAATGGACGCTATGGTCTGAACATGTCCTCCCCAAAGCACTTTGGAAACTCAGTGCCCAGTTCTACAGTCCTAAGAGCTGATGGCAGGTAAGAGGTGGTTAGGCCACCTGAGTTCTCTTGCCATGAGGGGATTGAGGTCTTTAACTTGGGAATTGGCATTTTATCTCAGGGGTAAATCTTAATAAAAATAGGAATTTGCCAACACCCACTCTTCTGAACCCCCTCTCCCTTGGTCCTTTTGCCACATCTAGAAACCTCTGGCAGATGCCAGACCTCCCCCCTCCCCAGCCCCCGCTTTCAGAAGAGAAAGAAATACTTTTTTTTTTTTTCAAGACAGTGTTTCTCTGTATAGCCCTGGTTGTCCTGGAACTCACTTTGTAGACCAGGCTGGCCTCGAACTCAGAAATCTGCCTGCCTCTGCCTCCCTAGTGCTGGGATGAAAGGTGTGTGCCACCACGCCGGGCAAAGAAATACATTTTTATTCTTTAAAAGTTATTTGGTCCCAGGCTGGAAAGATGGCTCAGTGAAAAACAGTGATTGATGCTCAGGCACGGGGACCTGAGTTCAAATCTCCAGTACCCACATCGAAAAGCTAGAGTGGCCACATGAATATCTGAGAGCCCAGTAGTTTAGGGGTGGAAACAGGACTTGCTGGCTATAAGGCCCAACTTTAGGCTCAGTGAGAGACTCCGTCCCTAGGGGATGAGGCAGAGAGTGATGAGGTGGGACACCTGCCTGCCCCCTGAACTTGCTCACCTACCTACAACATACGTGTATACACAGGTTTAAAAATGTAAAAAAGGGGGCTGGTGAGATGGCTCAGTGGTTAAGAGCGCCGACTGCTCTTCTGAAGGTCCTGAGTTCAAATCCCAGGGATCACATGGTGGCTCACATCTATCTGTAATGAAATCTGATGCCCTCTTCTGGAGTGTCTGAAGACAGCTATAGTGTACTTACATATAATATGTAAATAAATCTTTTAAAAAATGTAAAAAAGATGCAGAAGGTACTCAGCCTTTGGATATAGCAGATCAAAATGAATTAAGATAACTTTTTTTAAAAAGATTTATTTTATTTTTATTATATGTAAGTACACTGTAGCTGTCCTCAGACACTCCAGAAGAGGGAGCCAGATCTCGTTACGGATGGTTGTGAGCCACCATGTGGTTGCTGGGATTTGAACTTATCACCTTCGGAAGAGCAGTCGGGTGCTCTTACCTGCTGAGCCATCTCACCAGCCCCAAATTAAGATAACTTTAAAAAGATTTGTACTCTATGTTCACCCTGATTTCCAGTGAGTCTCATTTGGTTCACAAGCTTTTTTTTTTTTTTAATTATTTATTCATTTTATATGAGTACACTGTAGCTGTCTTCAGGAACACACACCAGAAGAGGCCATCGGATCCCATTACAGGAAGACCAGACAGTGCTCTTAACCACTGAGCCATCTCTCCAACCCTGGTTAACACACTTTTAAAAATTTAGTGTTTTTATCATTTTGGGGGGAGAATTTCATATATGCAAACCATGTGCTTGATAATAGTTACTGATTCTTCCCCTAACTCCTTCTAAACCCTCCTCCTCCTCCTTTGTGTGTGGTGTGGTGTGTGTGTGTGTGTGTGTGTGAGAGAGAGAGAGAGAGAGAGAGAGAGAGAGAGAGGGTTTCTCTATGTAGTCCAGCCTGTCCTGGATCAGGTTGACCCTGTGGGCCTCGAACTCAGAGATCTACTTGCCTCTGCCTTCCAAGAGCTGAGATTAAAGAGGAGCACCACTAGTGCTCAGCCCCTTCTTAACCTTTTAACCTTTTAGAATGGACTATTCTTCTCTTAGCCAGACTGGGAACACTGGGTCAAGCTGTGCGCTCTGCTTAAAGGCCGGTTTCCGCTCCTCACGAAGAGTGAGGTAGAAGGACTATCTGTTAGTTCTTCTGGGCTACAAACATCAGGCTTCACATTTTACTGTGATATTTAAGGTCAGTTCCAGTTTTTCAGTCCAAAGAGAGACATTAGGGTTTGGTAACTCAACAAATATGCTCAC